>CAIGRB010170599.1:72845-148140 GCA_903798255.1 Fraxinus quadrangulata | reverse complement strand
TTAAAAAAAAATTCTTTAATTTTCTATTTTTTATTTAAGTAGGAATGCATATTCGTCATTTTACAGCTTTTATTGAAAAATTGGATAAAAATGAATATAAATTATGGTTTGCGGAACTAAAGGTGTAATTAAGGGTGAAAATGCAAAAAAAAAAAAAAAGATATAGACGTTTTTCACAATAATAATAAAAGATTGGGACATTAAGTGCTAATTACCCTTCTAATAATTTATTTGGAACTCGTTTGCATTTTTTTTTAAAAAAATTGGACTATGACTGTAATTAATTCTTTCTTTTTCTTTTTGTAATATTTAAATAGAATGGTATATTCATCATTTCACAAATTTTAATTGAGAAAAGTGATGAAAATGACATTTTGCTAAATGAAATGTTGAAATAATGGTGAAAATGCCGAAAAATGAAAAATAAGGACGTTTTCCACAATAGTAGTAAAAGGTAACAACGTTATGTGTTAATTACCCTTTTTTAAATCATTGTAGCATACGTCCCTTCAATGTCATTTTGTAACTAGGCTCTGCATTTGACATAATCGTCTTATCGCATCAACATGCTCGCTCACTTAGCAAGGGTCTCGCCTTAGTACATTTTAACCTTATCACATGCTTCAACTTCATTAACATGCTCACTCTCTTAACAAGGGCCTTGCCTTAGTGCATTTCAACCTTATTATAGGCTTCACCTCCATCAATAGGCCCACCTTCTTAGCAAGTGACTCACCTTCAACTAGGTTCACATACTGTCGTGACTTCTCACTCACACAACATAACATAGTCCGACTCCTTCGAATCCCAACTTAAAAGTTTAAGAATTTTATGAATATCCATACTTGGACTTCAAAGACAAAGAAGATATATGTGCTACATTATTTCTTCAAAAGAAAAAAAAAAACAACAACAACATGGCCCAAACGGAATGAAAGACATCACACTCCAACAGTTACACCTTAACTTAAAAGTCCACGCATTATATGAATAACCATATATTGACTTTGGAAACTATTGTCACACTCCGTTTGACGAAACTCCAGAGGATCCTACACGAAAGGTGAACCTAGGCCTACACCATATGTCACTCTGCCCAAGAGGCAATTTGGTTGAACTCTCATGGAAAGGCCGAACCCATTTGATTGAGTCGACCCCATATATAGAACCCAACCTTTATAGTGGGAGAGGCTGCAAGGGAGTTCAAGCAGGAGATCTTTTATGCAACCCTTAATTAGTGATTGATGTGACAATTCACTGTTCGTCGCCCTATCCAGCTTATTTGGTCAAGTCTAAACCTTTTTGTCAAAATTATGGGCAACAAAATGGTATCAACATTAAAGGCTTATGATTGATTGATGCCATTGACATGAGGCTTTGGTCGTGCGGGTTAAGCCATGTCTATTTCTATCCTATTCTACTATTAAAACTCACACAATGTGTCATTCTAAGGGTAATGCAAGTTTAAAGCTCTGAAACTACAACTTTACTATCTTTACTATTATTATCACGAATTTTCCTAAAGCTGGCCCTCTTTTTATATTCGAGGCTGGCGTCTAAAGCACCTCTCATATCCATATATACTACTACAATGGACTTGACCGTCAAAGTGTGCGCGACCAACTCTACCACCATTGGAGGAAGTCACGTGTTGCTAATGATTTGTCCAAGTGTTCAAGATTCAGGCTTACGTTGACGTGAGAGGTATTATGATCTATTGGCCATATAGGATGTACAAAGCCCGAGGTCGTCATTGGTTATTCTCTTTAAATAAACAATTAAAAAGGAGAATTAATTACATTCCTAGTTCAAAAATTCTAAAAAAGTGAAAATGAGTCCTAAATAAAACATTTAGAAAATGAAAGGTTATTAAACCACCAGCACCAAGAAATAAATAAAAGGAAAAAGAAAACTATCTTTGCTAGCATGAATAACAATGTTTTAACTTACCACGAAAAGAGAAAACTTGGATCGGATCGGATCGGATTGTGCATAGAATGGGTTTACTTATCTTGGAAGAGATAATTAGATATAACGAATTATTGATTGTCATAAATAACACTAAACTACATCAAGTTGAGAATTGTAAATAGATAACAATAGGTGAATTTGTAAATTCAATACACTCACTCCATGATTACGTACAAACCGTCTTTTTACATAATTCATAGAATAATTTAGAATAATTAAATCAATCTCTTTTGTGTTACTATAATCCAAACTTGATAGAAAACTAGTACACTTCAATTTAAATTTATTTTTCGTTGGACGATAACTCAACTCATCACGTATTACTTGTCAATGATTCTGTATGCTTATGAGATTTATCTGAACAACTGAATTTTGTAATTTATATAGCACTTTGATTGTCATATTAACTAGGAGTTGCACTGGATTGACGCTCATCAAGTTTATCAAGTAATCCATGAAACCATATAACCTTGGCTGCAATACTAACCATTGCTCGATATCTACCTGTGTTGACGATTTAGCCACTACTAATTATTTCTTATTTTTTCAAGAAATCAGTTAATCGTCCAAAAAATAGAATAACCAATTTTAGATTTTAGATCAGGTGGATTATCTGCTCAATCTTCTTTAGAATATGATCAAATAGTAAAATCGGATAAAGAAGATAACAATAACCTATGACAAAGAGTACCTTTTAAATACTGTAACAGAATTGGATATCCGATCATGTGATTTGAGCATTCACTATCTAAAAACCATTAGCTCTTTGTTTTAGTTGGAACCTACAAATTTATTTTTTTAATCTTTGGTAACCAAATAACTTTGGGTCTTGGCAGTTAGAGTTTGTGGACTTTTGAATCCACTTCTGGTTGCCTTCAAAGTGCAATTCCTCTTTTGTAGAACAATTGAAGGCTACATGTCCACTTTTTTCTTTCTTTCTTTCTTCTTCTTCTTCTTCTTCTTCTTCTTCTTTTTTTTTTGTAAAAACTACATGTGACATTTGGAATAGAGGAATTAGATGTTTTAATAAAGAAATTTTTGAGAGATTTTTGTTTCAGAAAAGTTTATATCAAATTCCTCCTTCATCAAAAATGTATTTTTGTCCACCAATCATTTGTGTTTACCTCATTTTCAATAGCCATGAAGTACATGTTGACAATTTCCTCTTACCTTTCGTTTTCTTCATGGTCTTCATCTATTGACAATTTCAATACAATTTGGCAATTAGAAAACTCCTTCATTTTCTCTCTTTGCTAGTACTCATATGTGTGACTTCTAAAGTATGTCAAATATCATGAGCATAACCACATATCTAATGTGGTTAAATTCATTTTTATCCAAAGCACAATAGAGTAGATTTTTTGCTCTAACATTTAAAAAAAAATTATTTATCTTCTTCATCATACTCATTTCTAGGTTTTGGAATGGTTTGATACGGTTTGTCATTGACCTTAATAATCTTTGTAGGTACATAAGGACCGTATTCAATAGCTTTCCAAATATTATAATCAATTAATTGAATATAAATCACAATTCTGGCTTTTCAATAATTATATTGAGTGCCATCAAGAAACGGAGGACAATTGGTAGAATGTCCCTCAAATTTTTGAATATTGTGGTTAGCCATTACTTAATATTATAAAATTTAAATTTCAAAATGAGCACCTAACTCTGATACCAATTGATAGAACAAGAATAACTAACAAAAAAGTGGATTGATTTTTAAAACTTTTTGAAAAAAAAACTTATACCAAGCAAGTTAAGAACATGTTGATCAATAAATAATCATAAGCAAATAAATAAATCAATTAATAAATATAAATAAGTTAAAAATAAATAAAATAATAGAGATGATGCAAACGATATAATTGTGGAGGTTCGATCCAAATCAATGATCTACGTCCTTTGTTATCAAACTCTTCGACACGAGTAAGGAATTTTCACTTTATTAATTAACTCGTAGTGCAATCCAACCATTTACAGCACTTTCGGTAACTTACAAATAAGGAGTATTGATCTTTATACAATACTGAGTTTTATAGGACCTCAAGATGACCTATACTATTGACTTTACGGGACCTATGACACAGACAATGACTTACAATGTGGAGCGCCGATCCTTATACTATTGAGCTTTCACAGGACCTTAATATAACCCATGAGTTTAGAACAATGATTTTATAATGAAATTTCTCTCTTAATAAATGATACAGATGAATTAAGTATTAAAAAAGACTAAAATTTCAATGAATAGTAATAAATAATAGCTCAAGTGTTAGGTAAGAAATCTTTGATAAATATGATGATTTCAAAATTTGATTCAAACAATCGAAATTTGTCAATGAGAAGATGAAGAAGAAATACGTGCAATATAGGTTCAAAATCTTCTCAACATATTTCTCTTTTAATAATAATAACAATAAATTTAGTATCAAAAGATAGATGAGAAACTTTGATGAACATAATGATATTTTTTAAAAATTTGATTCAATCAAGAAAAGTTTTGATATAAAAAAAAAGTAGAAGAATTATATGCAATATAAGTTTAAAAATTTTCTTTAAAATATATCTATCTTTTGTGAATGATAGAAATAAGTTAAGTATCAAGAAAGATATGGGAAAATTTGATGAAAATTATAATTTAAGAAGTTTGATTCAACAATCAAAGTTTTTTATAAGAAAAAATAAATGAAATGAATGCAATATAGATTCAAAGATCTTCGAAATATATCTCTTTTTTATGAATAATAAAAATAAGTTAAATTTGAAAAGAGTGATAAAAGCTTTGATAATGATGATGATTAAAGAGTTTGAATCAATCAAAATTTTTTATATGAAAAAATAAATGAAATGAATGTAAATGTAAGCTCAAAGAATTGACATCCAACTTTCGAGGTTGAAAAGTACAGTTTGAAATATGCGATAAGCCCATGCTAACATGAGTTCGGATACGCAAGGTCAGCTCGCCTTCGATGAGTTAATCGAGGCTTAAGGAGACGTGATGAATGAAGATTTCTTACACATTATGCAAACGATCAATTAATAGGTAACATACAAAAGGCCTTACATCGGCGCCCACCAATTGCATTAGTAATATGTTTTAGCTTCCCTCTCTAAGTAACTCATTAATTGTTGGGGACCACATGTAAGGTTAATTCATGATGACCTGACAGACCGAGCTCTTTAACCAATCCAAATGTGCTAGCCGTGTACTTTCTCAACTCGGTACTGTAACGGTCCAAAATTTTCATCAACTTGGAGTGTTATTAAAAATCTACTTTTCTTTCTAATAAAAGCGAAACGACAAAAATAACTGAAATTCTTTATTTTTAAATATACATATCAATTAAACGTCAGATCCGAGTTTCTAAAAATTTCAAATATACTGAAATGATTAATTTACAAACGAGTCTTGACAATTAAATTTAGAAACATAATTAAATGCTAAATAGTTATTTGCCTTTCTTTGATCCACTTGGCAGCCTACATTACTATTCCGCCACAATTCTAATCATCCCGATCACTTGTATCTAACATGTGAGAGGTAGGAAATGGGTGAGTATATAAGAATACTCAGTAGGACACGATTAATGGTGCAATCTCGAATAAAGTATTAAATCATGCATCAAAAATATCATACCGTCATATCATGTCTTTAGAAACCAGTAAGAGCTCATATCTTTGGTACCGAAATTGCCATATCATAACTTTCATAAGTATGAAATTCATCAACATGAAGAAATAAAATAAAAAGGGACAAATCACTTGCATCTCGTGATCCTTCTTTGTTAATTTAAATGAATTCTTGAAAGCTAAAAACTCAAAATCACGTTCCAGACAAATTTTCTGTCTCTGCTTGTGTGTTCCGTGCGAAAATGTTTATTTCTTGTGTTGGGACCATCTAGTCATACATCAATATACATGGGGAATAAAAACTAGATCCTCAAGAGTTGGCACGAAGCGAGAAACGTGTAGGATATGATAAATGGGATAAAGTGGTGGAAACAGAATCTGTTTTTATTTTCTTATACTCAGTTTTCATAATGTGAGNATATTCATGGAGGAAGGCTCCCTTGGGGCCAAGAGTATAAAGAGTGCACGGACCCTGGTCAACTTGGGCATATACCGCGGTTTACCTCCGCCCATTACTGCGGGGCCGGTGATGGGGGGTCCAGCACATAGTTCGGCGTAAGCTGGGATACCTGGATATAAAAAAAAAAAAAAAAATCGTGTATTATGAAAATAAGGATAAGATTTGCGTAACCGAAAAGTTTCCTATTGGACGTGGGAACATACATGGCAGGTCAAATCAAAAGGCAAGATTGGTGTACTATAATTGAAATACAATTTCTATCTAATTAATAAAAAGGTAAGTCTATATGTATATCCCGTTATTAACCATGCAAATCAATTTCAAAATAAAACACTCCAAACACATAGTGGCAGTACATTTTCCTTCCAGGTTTTCAATTAAATTACAAAACTAATTTTTCATCAATTTCTTCAAACTAAAATATCTTGGAACTTACTCATCCAAATCAGCTATTTCTCGAGCCTAATATATGCAATTAATTACGAGCTATCCAATGAGTATAATATTGACATTTATTTTTGCTCTATTGAAATCTAATATTTGACCCAAATAAAATTGAATTATCACTTATATCACTTTAGTCCCTAACTTTTCAAAATGTAGCATATAGTACAAATAAAATATTCTATAAATTTTTGGGGTGTTATGTACTGTAGTTGATACGATGGGAAAATGAAGGATGCATGTGAATTTCTTCCTATAAAAGGAAGGATGGGAGGAGGAAGAAAGTGAGGACACTTTATGTTAGAAATATTGAAATATTTCATATTTCAAATATCTATTTAAGAAAAAGAGCGAACTCTTGTAGTTACAATTATAATTTGCAAGTCTTTATCGATACAAAATCCTTATTTGTACTCTAAGTTGGCTTGAATCTTGTTCATACAATTTTCAATGTCAACAAAATATATCTCACTTTGATGTTTTTGGAAGTAATACAAATAATAGAAAGAGTGAGAGTATTTTTAGAGTTTAAAAAGTAAAATAATTTGTCGAATTGGACAACCAACCGAATGTGTGTCCTTAGGTTCGGATGACCAAAATAGACGTTATGTATTTGAACTCACAATGGTTAAAAAAAACTCGACCGTCGCACCGATCAGACGTCCGCATAGACCAATCGGACGTCTACCAAACTCTCTGGGATTTCAGACAACAGTTCGGATGTCCGCCTCCTCCGGGGGACAACTGTCCAGATGTCCGCATCCTTTAGCTAGACGATCGGCCGATTGTTACCGATTCGGCCGATTTTTCCTTTTTTACCCGTTTGATCCAATTTGAATATTTTAATAAATGTAGACTTTTAGAAGGTTTTTTTTTTTTTTTAAACTAGTATTCAAGGTAAATGATTTTTTAAAAAAATATGATTTAAGCTCAAATATTATTTTGAAAATCAGTTTTACTTTTGATTAAAATATTTTATTCAAGTAATAATAAAAATAGTTTTTAGTATACAAAATGATTTTTGAGCTTTTATCATTCATTGTTAAATATCAAAATATTATTACCTTTATATTTGAATTAAGAAATCTAGTTTTTGATCTTATTTCGAAATTTGGCTGTTAGGCTCTCCTCTTGATCATTCTTTAACGTTTGACTCTTAAACTCTTGAACTTAATTTTTTTTTAACGTTTGTTTTTTAAGATCATTTCTCGAAGGACTTGTCTTGAATGTGTGACTTCGATCTTAATCTTCTTCATGAGTCCGATTTGAAATAGTCTTGATTTAATCTTTTGACAATGATCGATCAATTTATCATTATACGCTTTGAAGATTATAATCACTTTAAATTCAATTGTTAGTAAAAAATTAACTTGTTTGTCACAATCAAATTTTAAGGTTATAATTAACTATAGGTCAACAATTGCTTATTATTAAAAGGTTGAGGATAAAAGTGCGATAACAAAAGATTGGAGACTGTGAGTGCAATTTACTCGAAAACAATTTTGAATGACATATACTTTTTTAGCTTAGCCAACACCAACACGCTTTAGTGTCAAACAAATTGTGCCTCGTCAAGTGAGCCAACAGCAAGCAAAACCGCGTGGACAGCCAAGCACATTTCTGTTGTTTGGCGCTGAAAATTAATTGATTAATGTGCAAATCGTGAGGATTAAAGTCAACACACTGTCCACAGCTCAAACTACTTGTTAATTACTTGTGTTTAACTAACCAAAGTGCTTAATTGGAATGAGTTGACGGCCAGGAAGTGGCATAGCCAATTTGAGTTGGCAATTGTAAAGAAAACATTGAACAATTTTATAGATTTTATAAGAGAATGAGAAAATAAATTTATGATGCCCTTGTTTGTTAGATTGAATATATTTAAAATGATCAAATGTGTCCCTTAACATAAAATCTATTCTTTAAAGAAAAGGACAATTCCGATAAGTGGCAAAGATGTGCAGTCAATAATTACTGTAAAGATAGATCCACGTACCTTTCAACGGACAAAAAATGTATCAATATCTGGCCAAAATGAGTTCCAAACATGGGGGCTAGATAGGTTGAGGAAAAATAAATGCTCTTTTTATTTCATTTTTCATTGGTAGATGTTAATTAACCAAAGTTCTGCATGGCACCTTAATTGGAACGAGTAAACAGCCAGCTAAGGATGACATAGTTTTGGGTTATTTATGTTGTTGGGAACTGACCCCATGACTATAATAAAAGACTGAGGATTATCTTGTTACTTAGGACAAAATTAGTGATAAATTCGTAAGTTTTATATATATTTTAATATCTTCACGTGGATTTTAACTGAAATAAAATTTCATTGATCCATTGTTTAATAAATAAAAATATATTTTTACTTCACCTTGACCGATGCTAAAGAAAATTGGGAGTCACGTGTAAGGCAGGTGGCATTGTTAGAAGTAGCAAACCTCGTGCAAGCAATTCAGCGGGTTCTTTGGGTGTAAAGTTTAGGTTATGAAAAGCACAGAGTACAAGTCTTCTCTTTGAATGCTTTTGTTCCCTTTACATCTAACCACACAGCTGTTCACATTAATATATACATATATTTATCACTCGCATCAAGGCTCAAGCGTACATCAACCACATTTTATGGTAATTGAATTCTTGACTGGTGACAATTAGACCGAAATTTCTAAGGGAAAAAAAAAAAAAACGAAACACCATAAATTTTATTTATCAACTTTAGCTCCTAAAATATTTACAGTATTTGCAATGAGGAAGTCTACTTAACCTTAAGCTGGCTTGAAACTCATCAAAGACGAATCTAGCTAGAGCATACATTTTCTCAATTGTTTACTTTCGTACGAATGAGCAAAAGATGTACGGAAAAGTGGCCATCAATTACGCAACGTGATTACAAACTGCACCATCAAGTGCGTGAGGAGAAGGTCATTGAACTGCAATCGCTATGTTGCTACAATTAGACTCCATTGTTTAATTGCACGTCTCTCTCAAGAATAGCCATACAATAACCCGTGAGAGTGGAGAAAATGCCGCGGTTGGATTTCTAACTTTGGTACAATAAAGTGTATAAAAATGATCAATATTAATGGAGAAATAAAATTTAAAACTTTATCAACCTCACAATTAATTATCTAATATTTTGTATCAAAGACGTGACTCTGGCCAAGATGTGTAATTTGTAGATATATGATCTACTAACTTGACTCTCATTATAATGGAAAGAGAGTGCATCTACAAACCTCATTTGTCTCTTTAGAATTCTATTATAAAAACCCAACCAATATTGAGCTATACTCTCTCTCTCTCTCTCTCTCTCTCTCTCATGGCAGAAGTTCTAAATGAAGAACAAATTATTGAATTTCAAGAAGCTTTCAGTCTTTTTGACAAAGATGGAGATGGTTCGTCTTGTTTTTCGACTGTAGATTACTTCTAATTCACTTAGTAATTCATATAAACATGTATAAACTGGGAATCGAATATTTTGCAGGTTGCATTACCATTGAAGAATTAGCCACAGTGATCAGATCTTTGGACCAAAATCCAACTGAGGAAGAACTCCATGACATGATCAAGGAGGTCGATTCCGATGGAAATGGGACCATAGAATTTACAGAATTTTTGAATCTAATGGGCAAAAAAATGAAGGTAATACCTGCATTCTGTAATTCAACTAATATACCATGCACAGTCATATAATATTTATATAGCAGTGAATTATTTGTTTTTGCTACATTTTTTTTTTATTAAATAAGATTGATGTGTGTGTTAATTTATGAACAATAAGGAAACTGATGCAGAGGAGGAGCTTAAAGAAGCTTTCAAAGTGTTTGACAAGGATCAAAATGGTTATATATCAGCCAATGAGGTGAGATTATTTTTCACAAGCATTTGACCAAGATAAAAATAAATTATAGGATACCCAACATTTCTATTTTAAATGGGTAAATTTCATTAGCATAGTCGAGATTTCATATCTCAATTGGGTTTGTTTCAATTCGATTACTAAACTTCAATTTAGATTCAACTTTTATCATTATGTTACATACTGTCACTTGTCGTCGTGGTATCTCGCGAACTGACAGAAGTTTTTTTTGCAACCCATAATAACTCACGATATCCTAGATACAAAAATGATAAAATGAGTGTTTTTTTTTTTTAAAACACTTTTATGATATAGTGTAGTGATAAATTAACATGTTAAAAAACGATTACAAAAATAATCAATTGTGGTATGGTGGCTAATTTGTGAGACGTTATGGGATAATGGTGAAATTTGAAACTAAAATGATGTTTACTAGTCTGATTTGAAATTAAACTACAATTCAATGACCCATTTGAAATTTCATTGAATGTTTAGTGATTGTGGATGAAATTTGTTCATCTATATAACAATCTACATTGTTGTAAATTTTAGTGACTTGATTTAATCAAAACTATAAACTTAGTGATTCAAGTGTGACATAATGGAATCAACAACCAACTTGAAATTTAGGTACAAATCTAGTGATCTTGAAATTATTTGAAAGTCAACTAGCAGGAATATGAAATTAAGAATTATCATTTATTTTATTTGAAGATGTTGAAATATTCTCATACATTGTACAAGTACAATTATTTTTCCTTTGAAGTGCTTATTGGATACGGAAAAGTACATTCATGGTACTTCCAAGAGCTCACATGCTAATTGATCTGTTAAAAAGTAAAATTGTGGCTGGCTCTCTAATCTGTTGGGTAGTCTGATTTTGAATCTCCGACTTTCAAAAGCGTGATTTTGAGTCCCAAATATATGTAAATCTGAATCTCTACATGATGGAAACTATCATTTTGACGTTAAAATTGTACATAACTTTATGTGGCTTAAAGCAACAAATTAGTTGTTTGACTATTTTCATTTTTAAGTTACGTGAAAGTCGTTTGCGATCTTATTTACATTGACAACTTTGTCCTGCATGGATCTAGATTCACATGTGTGAATAGATGAAGCACTCATAACCTCACATTTAAAAGTTCGGGGCTCTAAATTACATTAATTGAAAGGTTAGAACATCTCCAATAATGGTGAAAAATATATTTAAATTGTGATTTAGATCTCTAAAGTAATCGAAAATCTCTCCAATTAAGATTTAAATCCCAATTTATATCTATTTTATATAACAATTGGAGATGCTTTCACCTTTCAATCTCCAATAAGAGATACAAAGGAAATGCAAATTATATTCTTCAGTAGAAAATGTAAAAAAAGATATATTTACATTTTTTTCATCCACAAGATACAAAAAGTGGGTTTAAATATTCGCATTTGAGCAAAATTTGAATTTAAATTCATCGGGGTGTAAATAAGAATGTAAAAGTAATTTTGAATATATCAATTTACACTCAATTTTATACTACTATTGGAGATGCTCTTATGGAGCATGTCCCTAACTTTCCATAAATAAATAGTTCTTAGTTTCCTATACATGTATAATGTACAGTAATCAGGGTCGGCCCTGATATTTTGGGAGCCTTATGTCAACTTGTAATATATATATTCAAAATTACAAAAACAATAATATACCATGGCCAACCCATTCAACATTTCTCGTGACATTGTTGATTACAGGATTTTATCAAAAAATTATGTTGAGTGAGTGGAATTTTAAGAGACATTATGGTGGGTGACGGTTGGACATGGAATTTGAAGAGACAGAGACTTTTTGTAAATGGCTAAGAAAAAGATGGGGAATGTTTTAAAGGTAAATGGTCAAATTAATCATAGAAAGAGAAATGTTGTGATGTATTTATGAGATAAATAAACGTAAGCAATAAAGTTTTATACCATTTACATGCTTTTTTAAAGAGTTTTGTATTTTCAAATTTTATTAATTTCTTGGATTTGCATATGATAATTCTACTTTAAAGAATTTCTTAAATTTATTTTTCTTTTTTATTCAACCAATCAATTAACCTAAGATAATTTAGGGTTCTCATCAAAACGAGACCTTAGACATGCCTACCCTGCCTACTGTCATGTCTGCCATTGACAGTAATAATAATAATTTTTACATATTATATTTTTCTGAAAGTCAAGATATTTGAAAAGTCCTTAGTTAAAAAGACCCTTTGATCTTTTGCAGCTAAGGCATGTGATGATCAATCTGGGGGAAAAATTAACAGACGAAGAGGTTGAACAGATGATCAGAGAAGCTGATTTGGATGGTGATGGTCAAGTCAATTATGAAGAATTTGTAAAGATGATGATGACTATTGGATAGAACTTCATTAATTATATTCATACTCTTCACTAATTTGAAGTTCAATGTTTGCTCAAATTGTTTAATTGTTGTTAAATTCTCAATGTAGTCATGATCAGAATGTAGGATCAAATTTTATTTTATTTTTAATTGAAAAAAATCTAGGACCACCAAATTATTAGTTTTTTAATTCGAATAATTCATTGTTGTATTTTATTTTTATTTTATTTACTTTTTTGGGGGGAATTATTAATCATTGCAAATAGTTGATAATCAATAAGTTGTTTACTTGTTGTCATGATGTAATTGATTGAACAATTGATATATTAACTTCTCATACACATGTTTAGAAGTTATTATTCAAGTTTAGGAAAAACTTGGTGACATAACTCATTCCTTTAATATTAATGTGAATTCTCTTCATGTCATCTACTGTAGACTATGCACATCAAGAAAAGAATACCTAAGAAAAGATCAACTAAGTTTAACAAAGCTCCCATTTGGTTTAGATAAAAATCAAATTTTTAGTATAATTTGATGAAAGTTGATGATACATGAATGAAAAGATGATAAAATCATATAAAATGCGTGGTTGAAAATGAATTTAAAAAAATAAATGAGTTCTTGGGATCCAAACAAAAAACTAATTAACTTAAAGATATGAAGATCAAATTAATGTTATTAATTGTACTTAGTTGATATCATGTGTTACGGGTCATCTGATGAATTTCTGAACATGGACCACATGACAAATAACTAGTAAACAAAATCAAGTTCGTACTCCACATCACTATACTACATGGCATATCTGAAGCCAATTAGTAGTCGAAATGATGCAATTTGTCAAACACCCATGTAGATGTCGAACTTCCATGAATGAGGTGAGGCTATGTAATGCATTGCAATACCAATCCGAGTCGAATAGCCCCCAAGTGTATGAGGCACCTCTCCTATAAGGTCATCTGTATAAGGTCTTCAAAGATTTATTGACTTGACTTCTCTACAACAATTACTCTATTAAGTCAATTTGTCTACTATTCTTTTCGTACCAAGCTTAGGCCATAAGGTGGTTAATGGTCAAAAACATTAAATGTCTTGAGCCTAGGAAGTTATGGAATGACGCCAATGACAAGGCGTCTTAGTCGTTAAAATGAAGCCACGTGTGTCTTTATCCAACGAATTTCAATTCTCATATTCTATTATAAAGGCTCAAATATAGTGTCATTTGAACGTAATGCACTCCACCGTAACATTATTCTCTATCATTTTACTAACTATAAATCAGTTCTACCGGAACCATCGATATTGGAACACCTTTCTAGCTCACGTCTAAACAGTCCCATACCCAAATATACACTGAATTGACCATTGGAATGCACACGATCGCCTTCCCAACTACACTTATCCAAATGTGCAGACATAAGATTGCATAAATGTGAGTAAAGCCAAGAACTGTTGACCACGTCACCCGTGTAGAAATCGAGGTAATCATATTGGCGTCGTATGTGAGAAATCATACTAGTAACCATGAGCAAACCCCTTGGAAAAAGCTTAACAAAAAGCGATTTAACTTCCTCCTTGAATATAGAACAAGCAGAAGTTTTGAAGGAAGAAGGTTCTTAGTGTTTTTCATTCTTGGGTGTTTGAAGTTTTTAAGGATAGACTTTGAAGAGAAAAAAATACTAACAAATATACATTTTTTTGAAGAAAAGAGGTGTCCACCCAACATGAGTACTAGTGACGAAAATGTAAATCTATGAAAAGTGGTTAGATAGATCTCTAAAAAAGAGGCCGCTCCTGGTAGAGCCAACCACCATCGACCTGATTAATGTAGAGGCAGAAAAATTGATGTACGCCTCACTAGAGGGTTGGCACTTGCGATCACTAATATGAAAAGCAATACAGAATAAAATTCCACTGCCACTCATCCTCCAATAAATGCAAGCATGAGCGGGTATGCATAGGCTCTAAAATTTGAATCAACTATTTGGATTTATAGGTGATAGCATCATCCATGAGGTAAAGTTACTTTAACAGTTGAGAGGTGAAAGAGCCCCTAGCGGTGCTTCACTTCATGAAGTTCTTATCGACACAACAAGTTCGCCTACCATGGAGTTAGGAAAACCCATCTTAAAAAATTTATAGGTCGTCTCATCCATTTATCACTTACGCTCAAAGTTTCCCATTAATACTAGCATTACCACCATCAAAAGAAACAAAATCGTGGCTAGTGAATTCTATAAGAACTTGCTATGGAAGGAAGCTAACCATGAGTTAAGCATGGTGATAGAAACACGAAGATGGTCGAAGCTCCTGATTGCCCTGAATAAGGAGAAGACATCGAGATATTCAAAATCCTTGAAGAAGATAAGGCCCCTAAAAAATGGGAAGCCTCTCGAGAAGAGATTATGACAACAACAACCACTAAAACAATAGGGAAATCTTAGAAGAAGATGCTATAAATGAAACAACATCTAAAGAAGTGAGAACCCTGAAGAAAAGGATTATATTTAATGAACTAAGAGACCTCATTCCTTAAATATGAGATTTCGCATCTACACAAATGTTTCATCTACTTTCAGAGGCTTCATCCCCGAAACATAAGATTCCAACTCTAAAACTATGAATTTTTCAAGTGATGCCTCGTCAACAAAATGGAACTTTGCCATGCAAGACCTCATCCTTGCCTATACATCATTGCCTCTATCATGCAAGGCATCATCCTTGCCTATAATTCAATGCCTCAGCCATGCAAGGCATCATCCTTGCCTATGTAGCAAAGCTTTTATCATGCAAAGCCTCATCCTCACCTATGCACCAATGCCTCCGTCATGCAAGACGCTTTCTTTCCTTGTGCATCAGCACCTCTATCATGCAATGCCTCATCCTTGTCTATGCTTCAGCTCCTCTACCATACAAGGCCTCATCATTGTTTATGCATTAGTACTTTCACATGTAAGGACTCATCCTCTCCTATATATCAGTACCTTCACCATGTAAGGCCCCATCCTCGCCTATGTATCAACACTTTTAACATACAAGGCCCCATTCCCTCATATAGGTGCACCACCTACCATGCAAGAAGCTCTTAGCAAGAACGAACCATCCACCATGCAAGCAAGTGTTTGTTGCCTCGACGGAGAGGTATGAAGCATCCCAATGGGAGCCATCATTGAAACTTTCAAAGTCGGCCTCATTATTCACAACATGGATGCACAATTCATCATGTAGGAAGTCATTACCATGCATGAACCATCTTAATGAAAGGAAATTTTTGTCGCTTGGTAGGAGATGTTTGAATCATCACAAAAAGAGCTCACCTTGAAATTTATGAAGCTAACCTCATTATCCTTTGCACGGATGAACCATTCACTATGCAAGTAATTTTTTGTTGCCTATGAAACAATGGCGCAGAGTGTCCCGAAGAGAGCCAACCTTGAAATTTATGAGGCTAAGATCATTATCCTTTACATTGATACACCATTACCTATAGGAATCCTTTGGCATGTATGAACCATCACCATGCAAGAAAGTTTTTGTTGTCTCGACAGGTGAGATACGAAGCATCCCAAAGGGAGCCCTCCTTGAAAATTTCAAGGCCACACTCATTATCCTCTACATGTATGCACCATTCACCATACGGGAAGCCCTTTTCATATCCACCATGCGCGGTAGTCTTTGTCGCCTCGATAGGAGAGGTACAAACATCCCAATGGGAGCCCACATTGAAACCTAAAAGGCTGACCTCATTATTCCTTGAATCGCTACACCATCTATAATTTAGAAAGTCCTTGGCACGGATTAACTATCTACCATGAAAGAAAATTTTTGTTACCTCTATAGGAGAGGTACAAAACATCCCTACCGAAGCCACCTGGAAACCTACGATGCTAAACTCATTATCTCCTACATGGATATACTATCCACCATGCAGGAAGTTCTTAATATGAATAAATCATCTATCGTGCAAGAACTTTTTGTCGTCTCAATACAAGAGGTATGAAGCAACTAAATGGAGCCTACCTTGAAACCTATAAGGCCGGCCTTATTATTCATTACAAGGATACATCATCCACTATGCATGAAGACCTTAGTATGGATGAATCATTAATCATGCAAGGAAGTTTTGTCTCCTCAACAAGAGAGATAAATAGCATCTCGATGGGAACCACCTTGAAACTAATAAGGTCAACCACATTATTCTATACATGGATGAATCATCCAACTTACAAGAAGCTCTTGACATGATGCAACATCCACCACGGAAAGAAGTCTTTTTAGGATCGACAAGAGAAGTGTGAACCGTCCCAAAGGAAATCCACTTTTGAAACCTATGTGCCCTACCTCATTATTTTTCTACATGGATTCACAATCCACCATGTATGAAAACCCTTAGCATGATGAACCGTCCACCTAACAAGATGTCGCTTCGACAAGAGAGCTGTAAAGCATCCACATGGAGCTCACTTCGAATTTTATGAAACATACCTCTTTTTTTTTTGTTTGTATGTATGAATCATCTGTCATGTAAGGACGTTTGCATAGCCGTGACAAAAGATCCAAACATATCATCAACAACATAAGTCCACGCACTATATAAATATTCATACTTGGACATGTTATGCTCATCACCACCTAGAATGGTCACCTCGCCATTATGGTCTCAGCAAAGATAAAACACTATAGGCCAAAGCATCACTTCTCCAATAACCATATTCGTACCATGTTGCATATCATGGATAACCATTTTCATATTCAACTTAAAGTCCACGCATTATACAAATAATTATATATCGACTTGGAGGACTAATGTTAAGATGATGTCATCTTTGTCATTTGAAGATAATGCAATTTTACACACTTCCATGTAACATTTATCTCTATCATTTTACTCACTATAAATCAGTTCTACCTAGACCCTCGGTATCTGAACACCTTTCCAGCTTACGTTTAAGCACGTCCCACACCAAAATATACTTTTATAAGAGATTGACTTAGCCATCAAAATGCGCACAGCTATCTACACAATCACCGGAGAAGGTCAAGTGTTGCTAAATATTTTTCCAAGTGTGCACACAAGAGATTGCATAGACATGAGTGGATCAGGATTTGTTGACCACGTCATACGTACAAAAATTGAGGTCAACATCTAGTACTGTANCAATCTTTGAAATTGAGCTCTAATGGGCTTCTTTAATTTAGAAAGTGAATTTTACTCTCAAACAAACTTTCTATTTCTAATTTTAATGAAAGTATAAAACCAGTAAATTATTAAATTTAATTAATTAAAAAGTAAAAATAAATACTCTCTTTTAAACTTATTTAAAGTATTGACTCTCTAAAATATGAAGCATCTTGTATTTAGAGCGTCTTTATAAAATGATTTGATGCACCAAATTTGAACATGGAGTTCGACTAAGCATATATATATATATGTGTGTGTATGTGTGTGTGTGTATAGGTGTCATTAAATCAATTCTCCTACAATCTCAAGAATGGATTGGACACACTTAATATATGTTTTCATACGAACATTACTAAACAAAATTGAATAAGAATTCACATATTTTAGTACATAAATAAGTAATCAGGACCGAACAAGTCATTATGCATCTTCTTACTTAGCCCTTGTTTGGGCTCCATTATTTCACATTTTAATGAGAATAATAATTATTTAAAGAATGCGTAGTTGAAAAAGAGATAAAAGTTTTTAAGTTTATATGTAATATTATTTTATTGAAAAATATGCGGTTAATAAGAAGAGGAAAAAATAAATTTTAATTTAATGGGAGCCAAATATGGACTATATTTCGATGGCGTCCATTTTCTTTTTATTTGTCCCCAACCTATCATTGCCTCTTGTACTTCAACGAATTTATTCTCCAATATGTCCGCGACCACATCAATACTCTCAATCCACCCTTAAAATGTTGTCCGTAGTTTCATAATTTTCCAGCCACTTGATAATATCGAAGTTGGCTCTTGCCCATTTTGCTTCCGCACCAGATTTTCTTCTGCTCAATTAGTTGCTAGACTCTAGAGCTTCGCATCGTGCTACCACTGACGTTAACAACCCGTCTTCCTATAACCTGTATTCTCTCTTTTACAGCATTATGATGTAAGTGTTATGCCCTAGGTCCAATCAACTTGGGATATAAATACTTTAAATATCTATATATATAATCAATGCATATTAATGACAACATTTATTATTTAATTGAATTTATATTCTAATAAATTAAATAATAGAATCCGTAAACTCAAGTCTTTGTGATTTGTTAATTACAAGGAGTTGTGATTGTGAGATACAAATTACATATGACTGAATCTCAAATCGTCCTGGTCAAAGTAATAACGAGATACGGATATCGTAAACGAGATTGACACATATCCATATCTCATAATTGATCGGATCATATTGACGAAAGGATTATAGTTTCACGATAAACGAACAAATTTGATTTTGTCACACTACATGACATTTCCCGTCACATGTATTGCCCTGACACATTGCTAGATGTCAATCTGGGACGACGAATGTGAATTAGTGATAAATTAAAAGGGGTGTTTTAATTTATCGATTTTGATTAGATCAAAATAATAATTTACATCGTTAGGCATCGTGATTGGGAACCTAATGGGTCACACACAAAAGAGAACCAGAAGAATGAGATTTACCAATTAATTAATTGACAAGTGTTGGATAATTAATTAATTGGGTTGCTTATTAATATGCCCGAATTAATTAATTGGATTAATTAATTCATGGACCAGACTTAATTAATTTGATTAATTAAATGCTGGATCGGGTTAAGTTTAAGAGACGGGTCGAGCCCATTTGAACTTATATTAATATGCTACTAGGGTTTGAGAATTTTATGGATTATTCATTATTCTTGCTAGCACAAGAAAAGAAACCCTAGCCGTCATTCTTGTTCTCTGTGTGGATCACCATTGGAGGCTGGACATTTGGACAGCTTGGATTGCAGATCGTGATCGTTCCAGTTCAAGAAAAAGCAAAGAAGTTTGCAGAAATAATCAAAAGTATAATTTCTATCATAGTTTCTATATAAACACAATGTAGATCCTTGTATAGGAATTGAAATTGCTTATTTTTCGCTGCTCATGATTAAGTAAATTCTCAACATATGATTGGTGATAACACCAGCCTCTCTATTACTTTTACCGATTCTGCTCGCCTTCCCTTCTCCTCTAAGTCCTACACATTAGCTAATGTATTATGTGTTCCATCTATGAAACGGAATCTAATTCCCATTCCTCAATTCTACTTATTTGATCTTTTGTTCCAGCTATGATGCGAATCTAATTTTTATTTTTCATTTCTGATCACCTAATCTTGTGTCCCTCTTCTTTTCAGGTGAAAGATCTTCACACAAGGACACGGCCTTTTCAAGGACCAATCAAGGATAATATGCACGAAAGGCCCGCTGTCTATCTTTCCCCAAATTCTTACTTTTGCTGTCTATCTTTCCCCAAATTCTTACTTTTTCTAACTTTAAAGCTTGCTCCTCGGATTGTCATCGTCGGATAGGTCATCCCTCTACCAAAACTCTGAATCATTTAGCCTCAATTAGTGTTGTGTCTATGTCTAGTCCTAATCTATTTTCGTCCCTTGTAATACGTGCAAGTGCACCAAAATTCATAAAACTTCCATTTTATGTGTCGTCCATTTAAAGCTTTTCACCTTAGAAATTTTATTCTCGGATGTTCAGAACTTTCCCGAAATCGATGGACATAATTATTATGGATAGTGATTATTTTGAGAATATATGGTTAAAAAGTGAAAAAAATTTATCGTGTAAATGTATAAATGAAAATGAGTATGTAAAATAAAGGAAGGAAAAAAATTTAAAGGCCTCATTTGAGTTTAAAGATTAGATACTTAGACAGGAAATGATGACATTGAGAATTGACTTATATTTCTCATTAACTTCATAAAGTTTATATATTTGAGAATGCAAACTAAGGATATTTGTTGATCTTAAAATGACCAAATAACAAATAAACTTCAAAAATCAAGATTTTTCGTCGTGAATGCTCGGATGTTCATTTAAAAGACATACTTGAGAATTCACACATACTGTTAACGCTCTAAATCCACTAGTACAATCAAAACTCAAGATTATATGCCAATACAACAAAGTATCATACTAGAAAACGCTCAGAATATACTAATCTCTCTATCAAACCCTTCTCTCAACAAATTACACTTAATCCCTGTTTGATTCTCATTAAAAAAAAAAAGATTTTAATGAGGTTCTTATTTTCAACCATAATTCAACAGTGTTTTGAATGTTCAAAATTAATCTTGTGCAGAAGAGTTCTCAAAACATCATAAATGAAGACAGGCCGTTAAAAATAATTAGGTCAATTGTACCCTCGTTTGTTTACTACCACCATTTAATTCGAAGGTGTTTTGGGAAATTAAAATACTTAAGACATGTCATCATCTATGCTTAGGTCAACAATTCAGAAGGGCATTTCTCTCTCCAACCGACGTCTTCATTAATTGTGGCCCAATGATTTAGAAAATGAAAATGGCTCAAATCTCATTTTAATGGGTCTAAAACAGGGGCTAAGTAACCATATGTTACTACTAATTGATATGTCTATTTTATACACTTATTAAGGCTATAAAATATGAACATTTCGTAGTTCTTTTAATAAAATTATAGCATAATTTATTATATAATGTGTTATTAGGTGAAACTAGATGAATGGAAGTGGAATTCAAAGAAAGAAGCGAAAATTGACGAAAAAGGGCAAGGTCGGAAGTTTGGGGATTAAAGTGTAAATACTTAAAACTTGCGTTGGATCTCAGGATGAAGATTCGAGAATGCTAAGGGTCAATTGGATGCAATTAAAAGTCAAAAATGAGTGAAATATGATAAAAATATTTTCACAAATCAATTTTCAACTACACAAGAATGTTCTAGATTTTTAACTTGAGATTGAGACCCATTTTTGACCTGGTAAACGTTCTAATTGGAAAAAATCTGCATCTATATTATCTTTATAACCCAATTTTAATCGTGTCAATCGAATATTAGGAAAGAAGGTTATGATAAAAATAATAAAGGATGTGTAGTGCTGAAAATCTTCCCAAAAACGGGCACCTCGACACCACCATATAGTTCCTAGGCGCCGCAATAGCAACTATTAATAGAGAAGTGGCGCCCTGGCGCTACCCTTGGGTGCCGAGGCACCAACTAAGGCGTCTAAGATGCATTTGTTTTTTTTTTTTTTTTGCCTGCTTTGAAGCTCATAAAAACTCTACATCCTGCATAAACGTGGGGAGAAGTATAAATACAAGAATGGAAGAACTTTTGGGGGCTTCCACACTTTGAGAGACATATAACACAATTTGGAGAATTAGAGAGCAAAATTAAGGGAGACAAAAGAAATCAAGGGCCAAGAATCAATATTTGGAATAAGAAGAGAACTTGGTGCAACATTCATCATCTTTTCTACATCTCAATTTAAAGCCCGGTGATGCACTCAATGTAAATCTTTAGTTTTTTTTTTCTATTATTATGAGAATATGAGTAGCTAAGTTTTTCATTAGGGCAAACAATGCAATCTTTTGAGACTTTTTTATTTTTTTTAATCAAGATTCAAGTTCTTTCATTATTTATGCGTTGATTTTAGTTTTGTATCAATGCTTTGAATTATTTAATTATTAATTCAATGATTTTGTGAATCTTTTATGAATCGAAAGGTGAATTTTAGCATATTAAAGTCCAATAATTTAGTATAACGTATAGAGATACTTATACTAATTATTACGGTCATTACATGAATTCTTAAAACTAATATTTCGTTTAACTAAGATTGTTTCACATTGAGATATATGATTGAATTAGTTAAATAGGTTCAATAAGAGCTCGAGTGGGGTAAATTTAATACAATAGAAGAATTCGATTTAACATTACATTAGGTCATGAATCTTGGGTTAAGACTTAAAGGTGATCAATAGATGAGATTGTTATACCCTAATATCTCATTCCATATTTGAATTTTAAATTGAAATTTATGTGCATCCAATTATTTTCAAGTAATTAGATAAAAAAAAAATCACAACAAATCACAATACTTTGTTTATTTTCGTCAAATAATAGTTAGAAATATTAAATTAAGTATTAAAGTATAGTCCTTGTAGGAACAATAATCTAGACTCAAAAATACACTATATTACTTGTTACGATATCGTACACTTGCGATATAAAATGCAACACTAATCAAGAACAGTATTTACATTTCACACTCTATTTACATCAATCTCACGTAAAAAGCAAATGAACTTAAAAATTAAAGACAAAAACACCAGGATTTTTTTACCTTGAAGGCCCGAATGTTCATCTAAAAAGCCTATTCACCATGTTGAGCATTCATAAACAAATGTGTTTTAACGCTCTAAGTTCACTAGCACAATCAAAACATTCAAAAATATAGGCTAATACAAATATGTTTTAACGTCAATTGTCCTACATCAAGTTCATATGGGATTTTGCTTCCAAATTGAATCTGCAAGTCTTTCAAAAACTACTCTTATGGACACGGCATATAAATTGGGGTTAGGAGTTGTGACATGCTTTGGTTGGGTCTACAGGATCTCCATTCTTTTAATATGGAAATCTCGATTTCTTTGTATTAAGCCCTTGAATTCATTTGGATGTGTGTAGTACACAGGAAGTTGAACGAGTCTACCTTGGCCACATCAGTTAGTCCTTGGAACATGGGGAATATTAATGACTCCTTTCATAAGATATACACTGATAGTCTTTAAAAATGAAAACCTAAGAAAAATATTATTTATTGTAGCTTCTAGTCCTATCTAGTATTGTTTACCCGCTTGGCCAAGTTGAGGATGCATGACTCCAAAAGTTTGACAGTAGGTAAAGTGATATTAGAGGAGTCGTTAAAATTAGGGACAGTTGGAACGAGAAGTGCCATGAGGCCTCCACAAACAAAACTCATGTGCCTTTGCTTTCAAGAACGAGTCCAAGTCCTTTGCGAACTGGAGTCCAAGTCTAAATCATGATATTTTATTGTCTTTGGATAAAATTCTATCTAATTTATATTATATTGTATTTTTTTGAAGTAAAAATTTATGTTTAATGAAGAACGGAAGAAAAGAATGCAAAAGTGGTGAAAAATGGCAAAATTCAAAGATGAAATCTTGGAGAGAAATAATACATTAAACAAGAAGACAGTTGCCGATAGGAAAGAGAAAGAAAAAAATGCAGAGAGAAAATAGGAGAGAAGAAAAAGGCTGCGAGAGAGAGAGAGAAGAAAAGAAAAAAGACGGAAGAGGAGAAAAAGGGATGATGCCAAGGAGAAAAAAAACTTGCTGCTGGGAGAAAAAAAAAAGAGATAAGAGGGAAAAAGAAGGGAAGAAAGAAAAGAAAAAAAGGGGAGTTTTTCCTTGAAGTCAAAGTTGGTGACTGCAAAATGGAGTTATATATATATACACGCATACACACATGCAAGAAAAGAGGCGGCAGAAATATAAATCTAACGTTTCATCAATATTTGATGATATCGTTCCACTTTTACGTGTTTTTATTTTTAAAGTATGAGTAACTAATTTTCATATTAGGGAAAAAAATGTTGTCGACTTGTGATTCATTATTTTTCTATTCAAAATTTCTGTGTTTTTTTTCTTATATATGTTTGTTTTTTACTATGAGTTTAATGCATTGAATTATTTGATCACTAATTTGATGATTATGTGAGTCTCTTACGTATCAAGAGGTGAGTTTGAGCTTTAAACCATATAGTAAAATTCGATAAATTAATATAACGTATAGAGATACATATACTAATTATTGCGATCATCATATGAATTCTTAGAACTAGTGTTTCGTTTAACTAAAGTTGATTCACATAGAGATATGTAATTTAACTAGTTAAATAGGTTAAATGAGAACTCGAGATTGATAAATTGAATACAATAGAAGAATTCTATCGAACACTACAATAGGTTATGAATATTGAATTAAGAATTAAGGTGATCAATAGATGAAATTGTTATGCCATAATATTCATCACATATTTAAATCTTTAATCATTCGTTGTTTGCAATCTTTTTATATTTTCAATTAGTTAAAAGTAGTTAGGAAAATAATCACAATCATCATAATTATTTACTTGCTTTTATCAAATAGAAGTTAGAAAATTTTGATTGAGTCTTGAAGTATAGTCTTCCTGGGGAACAATATTCGAAGTCAAAGATACAATATAATATTGCTTGTTACGATTTTATACACTTGCGATATAAAAAACGTAACAAGTTTTTGACGCCGTTGCCGATGACTATTTATGTTCAGTCTTAGTTTATTTTATTTTTAACTGTTACTTGATTTGATTTGATTTTTTTCTTTTATTACAAAAAAAAAAGTGTTCGTTGTATGCTCTATACTCAAGGTGACGATCTTGAACCGTTTGACTTGAAAATAGAACGTACTTTCAGATGAAGAAGTAAGGAACACAAACAAAAATAACATCAAATGGCCGACGATCAAAATATTCATATTCAGCCAATTGGACAAGTAGCCGCAAGAGTAGCGGCTCTACTGGATTAGCAGCATGAGTGATGGGGAAGAAATGAAGGAGACTTGACAGTTTCAATGTTCTTGAAGCTTATAGACGCGCCTACGCGCTCTAGTATTATGTATCAAGATTTCGGGGTAAATAATTTTTAGATAAGGGTAGAGTAGATCAATTTGATGAGAAACACTCTCCAATTCTACGGGGTTACCTCATGGAGATCCGAACACACACATCTCCAGATTTCTCAGAAATTATTAGAATTTCCATGCTCCGGACATGAAAACGCTATTAAGTTGTGATTATTTCAATATACACTGAGAGATGCTGCATTGGAGTGGTTAGATGTCGAACCTCATGGAAGCATTACTACATGAGAAGAATTGACCATAAATTTTTGCAACAAATTCTTCTCACTGGCAAAAGTAGCTAAAATCATATTAGAAATTCACACTTTACAACATAAAGATGGAAAGAGCTATTATGAGGCATGTAATCGATTCAAAGAGCTGATACGAAAGTGTCCAAATCGTGGAACCACAATAGGTAATCAAGTGCGATACTTCTATACCGAACTCTTACCACTATCAAAATCTCTAGTGGATTCCTCTGTTTGTGGATCGATCATAGGAAAATTAGTACAACAAACCATGGATTTATTTTAGTTAATTGCCACTATACATTCAACGTTTTCAACAGAAAGAGTAGTACCATTAAGAGCATCTGGGATATATGAATTAGATAGCACAGTATCTACCAACGTCCAAATAGCAGCTTTGACAAACCATGTAGAGCTATTGGTAAAATCACAAACGAGAAGAGCACATGCAATGATGGGTGATCCATCATGTGAAAACTGTGGAGNAAGAATTGACTACAAAATTCTGCAACAAATTCTTCCTACCGGTGAAAGTAGCTAAAATCAAATTGAAAATTCAAACTTTCCAACAGAAAGATGGAGAGAGAGCTCTCACGAGGCATGAAACATATTCAAAGAGCTGATGTGAAAGTGTCCAAATTATGAAATCACAATAGGTAATCAAGTGCAGTACTTCTACACTGGACTCTCACCACTATTAAAATCTCAAGTTGATTCCTCTACGGGTGGATCGATCATAGGAAAATCAATACAACAAACCATGGATTTATTTGAGTTAATTACCATTATACATTCAATGTTTTCATCAGAAAGAGTGATACCACCGAAAGCATTTAGGATGTATGAATTAGATAGCACAGCATCTACGAACGCACAGATAGCAGTTTTGACAAAGCGGTTAGAGCATTGGTCAAATCACAAATGAGAAGAGTACATGTAGTAATGGCTAGTCCATCATGTGAAAACCGTGGAGCTAACCATTTGATAGAAAATTGTATGTCTATGGGCTTTCCCGAGAAATAAGTCAACTTCAATCAGAATGGCTTCCGTAATTTTAACCCATATTCACAAACATATAACACAGGATGAAAACAACACCTGAATTTCAGATGGTCAGATAATCAACAAGAGAATGGTTCAAAAAATGCCAAATAGGATAAAAAACCAAGTATGTGGGAGATATTTCATCAACATGTGTAGAACACAGACAAAATATTCCAACAAATTGATACTAACTTTCAAAATCAGCAAGTATCTATCAAGAAATTGGAGACACTGATTGGTCAGATAGCTTAAAAACTTGCAGAACATCTGCATGGATCATTGCCAAGCAATACAATGACAAATCCTAAAGAGCAAGTGATGGCAATAAGAGAAGTGGAAAACGATCCACCCAGAGGTCCTGTAAAAGTTAAAGCATATGTACATCCACTTCCTTTCCCCCAAAGACTTCGAAAGAAGTCAATGGAGAAAGATATTNTTAGAGAAGGACAGAATAGATCAATTTGATCAGCAACACTCTCCAATTCTACGAGTTATATCATGAAAATCCGAACATATATATCTCCAGATTTCTCAGAAATTGTCAGAACTTCCATGCTCCGGGGGTTAATGAGGATGCTATTAAGTCGTGTTTATTTCCATATACACTAAGAGATGCTGTATTGGGGTGATTAGACGTCGAGCCTCATGGAATCCTTATTACATGGGAAGAATTGACTACAAAATTCTGCAACAAATTCTTCCTACCGGTGAAAGTAGCTAAAATCAAATTGAAAATTCAAACTTTCCAACAGAAAGATGGAGAGAGAGCTCTCACGAGGCATGAAACATATTCAAAGAGCTGATGTGAAAGTGTCCAAATTATGAAATCACAATAGGTAATCAAGTGCAGTACTTCTACACTGGACTCTCACCACTATTAAAATCTCAAGTTGATTCCTCTACGGGTGGATCGATCATAGGAAAATCAATACAACAAACCATGGATTTATTTGAGTTAATTACCATTATACATTCAATGTTTTCATCAGAAAGAGTGATACCACCGAAAGCATTTAGGATGTATGAATTAGATAGCACAGCATCTACGAACGCACAGATAGCAGTTTTGACAAAGCGGTTAGAGCATTGGTCAAATCACAAATGAGAAGAGTACATGTAGTAATGGCTAGTCCATCATGTGAAAACCGTGGAGCTAACCATTTGATAGAAAATTGTATGTCTATGGGCTTTCCCGAGAAATAAGTCAACTTCAATCAGAATGGCTTCCGTAATTTTAACCCATATTCACAAACATATAACACAGGATGAAAACAACACCTGAATTTCAGATGGTCAGATAATCAACAAGAGAATGGTTCAAAAAATGCCAAATAGGATAAAAAACCAAGTATGTGGGAGATATTTCATCAACATGTGTAGAACACAGACAAAATATTCCAACAAATTGATACTAACTTTCAAAATCAGCAAGTATCTATCAAGAAATTGGAGACACTGATTGGTCAGATAGCTTAAAAACTTGCAGAACATCTGCATGGATCATTGCCAAGCAATACAATGACAAATCCTAAAGAGCAAGTTATGGCAATAAGAGTAGTGGAAAACGATCAACCTAGTACTCCTATAAAAGTTAAAGCACATGTACCTCCAATTTCATTTCCCCAAAGACTTCGAAAGAAGTCAATGGAGGAAAATATCCATGTTATCACTACAAGGAGTAGGGTACAATCACTAGAAATTACTATGAAACAACCAAAAAGAAAAGATGACCAGGAAGATGTTGATGAAGTTATAATGAGGAAAAATCTGCACCTGCCTCAATTGAGAATGAAGAAAGTATAGAAGCATCCACTGCCAAGGCACCAAATCGAGTCAAGACTTACGTGCCTCCCATTCTTTTTCCTTAGAGGCTAAAGGAGAACAAACAAGATACAAAATTTGAAAAAATTCTTGATGTTCTCAAGAAACTCCAGATCAATATTCCGTTGATTGATGCGATATTACAAATTTCAAGCTACTCAAAATTTTTAAAAGAGATATTGAGAAAGAAAAGAAGCTTTCAGAGTTTGAAATTGTGGTATTAACCAAGAATGGTAGTGCAAGAGTGCAAAACAAATTGCAACACAAGTTGAAAGATCTAGGGAGTTTTACTTTGCCTATTTTGATTGGAAATTCTTGTGAAATTAATGTTTTGTGTGACATGTGTGCTAGTATAAATATAATGTCATATTCTGTTTATAGGAAATTGGAATTGGGTGAAGTTAAATCAACATCAATAACGCTATAACTAGTTGATACAACACTTTCAAAGCCACGTGGCAAAGCTGAGGATGTGTTCGTAAAAGCAAGAAACTTAATATTTTCGGTGGACTTCATTNTTGAAAGAAAGAGTTTACATTGCCCGTGGATTTAAATTTTGAATCGGCCATTCATCTCGAGGAGATATCAGTTATGGAAGACGAGAACAATGACAGTGATAGATCAATTACAAACGAACTAAACGAAGAGGAGACAATTAATGAAGAAGACGTTAACACACATTCTGTCAACTTCATTGATTGTCCTATCATTGAATTCGTAATTAAGCCCGAAGAGAAGGAAGAAGTCTATATAGTTGAATTCAAATCGGAGGAAATAAGCATATCATATCACATTGGAGAGTGCAATATTAAAATTTGTAGAAGCAATGAAGAGTATAGCGAAGTTAGAAGAGGCAAACTGAGTAAAACAACAAAAGCGTTCTTCAGAATTTCATGATGTCAAAACAACAAAGTCAAGCAAAGGACTCTAAACAAAGCATTTATTGGGAGGCAACCCAATTTTTCTTCTCTTTTATTTATTATGCTTTCTAGTAATATGATAATTTAGATTAGTTTTTTTTTATTATTCAATTTTAGAAACTCATCATTCATGCCTCATTTCCTCTTAGGTTTTCGATATGTTTGTTTTTTTATTAGATGTTAGAGTTAAGTAACATTTGTTTCAAATTTTTGAGCTTTAATGCTTTATTTGATCACATTGTGCAGGAACATGAAGTCACGGAACATTTAAACTCATATTGATCAAGGAGCCAACGTGAGCAATATGAAGCCAGCCATTGGATTACAAGCCATATTAGGGAAGTCTTTTCTTCATTTTATTCGGCATCCCTTTATATGGGGATTTAAAATTTAAGAGATTGAGGACAATCTCTAATTTAATGTTGCTGGTGGAAAACACGAGTTTTCAATTTTTTTTTTTATGTATTTTTGTGTTCTATTATTGATTTAGCGTGTGTCTGGGCTCACGGTAAATAACAATTCGGACCGTTGGTGAGCAAAAATCTGACCGTTCTCCAATTTTTAATTCAACATGCTCTGACAACTTTGCAGTACCAACTCAGGCCATACCACTCCCATTCCCAATTTTACCCTCCTCATTACATGCCTCAACAACTCAAGTCATTTCTCTCTCCAAAGACTTTAATCCTTTTTAATGTTCAATCGACAAACAGTAACGTCCAAACTGCAGTATCACACAATCGGCCGTGACATCTCCTACCCAGATCCACACCCTTTGAAGACAGGCTCTCTGTCAAATCTGTTGGAGGATTACGTATTGACATGTCCTTCCCTCTGATCGTAATTCATTGACGAACAGGAATAAAAAGCTTGCTGGACTTGATATTGTAATCCGACCAGGAGACACCACGCTCACACCATGGATCCACAGCTGTCATCGGTAAGGGTCGATGTTTTCGATGATTTACATTTTCACGTCAGAAATTCGCAGTCTTGAATATGCAATTCTATATGTGTCTGTTGAAAAAGGGGTTGCACTCTTCATTTTTTTGCAATGATTTCCGCATAATGAGCAATGTTTAATTTCAATACATTTGATTGTATGCATAGTATGACAAACTAAAATTTCGGATGATAATGGATTTTGGTATCAAAGTACAGTGCATCTAATTCTAAAGTTTACAATCTGCAAATGGTTTTTATGACCTATATTTTGGGTTTTTACGCGTCACTAATAGGTGGCCATATGACATTTGAATTTTCGAGTTCTGCAAGGTGGAGATGTCCAACCTAACTTCGTCTGACCATAATTACCTCATTACCGTCCCGAAAAATTTTTCACACTCTCATGTTTTGTGGCTTGTCATTGTAGATGGGTTACAACGGTTCCTCGTCCACCTCCAACCATCTTCCAAACCAGACCCAAGCACCTGCCCGAAAGAAATCCATTTGGAGCAAACATGATAACTAAATTTTCGTTGCCGCCTGCGAGACAGTGATAGCCGATGGTCACCGTAACGGAAAGTGCTTCACGAAACACGGTTGGGAGCAAATGATCCAGTTGTTCAACACCAACTCCGGGCACATCTGGACCAAGCAACAGTTGAAGAATCATTAGGATTGTCTCCGTCAAAAGCATAAACGACTCACGGAGCTATTGAACTGCACTAGTGTCGAGTATATCTCCACAACGGGAACAATTGCTGCCTCGAATGAGTGGTGGGAGTAAAAGATTGAGGTACCGAATATTTTTCCCAGTAGCAACATTTTTCACGGATATTTGTAATTCTTGCAACGGCAGTGAAGATAATCTCTAATGACTTGGCATTTGAGTTTTCTCAAATCGAAATGTTAATAACGGTGCCACTTGGATGAATGAAAAAAAAAAAGATCTTCTATTTTCTGAAATTATGTGAATTTTACACGCTTACCTGAATTTTCATTGTTGCGGATTTTGTAAAGGGAAGAGATTGTTGGAACTTTCATAATTTTAGTTTTTTATTTAAAAAAAATTTCATTTTCCGACATTGTTCATGACGTGAATAGTAACTCAAGAGACTTCCACTTTTTTTTAAAAAAAATTCCATGTTCGTGACATGAACAGTGACCGATGAAAAAAAAATCTTAATCATTTCCCGACACTGTTCATGATGCGAGTCACAGTTTATAAAAAAAGGCCGTCACACGATGCCATGTTCCAAGCTCCAATACCCCTAAACCAGGTATAAAGATATACAAATTACATTTCATATGATGACGACTTGTTATGATCATGCTTAATGTTTTGATGTTTGCAATTTTATGAAGGATTATAAGTCAATTAACGATTGTGTGGACAAATATGTATTAAATTACAACTAAGTAAATTAGAACTTGATTTATTTATAAGAAGTGTACTTATTTATATATGAACTTTTCTTTATATGAAATTCCTTCAGCTAGGAAATGCCATTATGATTTATGTTCCGTGTGTAGTCATGAAATCATATGGTTGACCATTGGTTCAAATTGAATAGTTAAGTGATTATAAAATTTATTTTTCTAGATGGTTAATAAACGCACGCAATCGGCTAGAGACCAAACCTGTAGACGTGAAATGTTCATGAGGTTGCATAAGACATATGTGAGGAATCTAAACCACAACCTGTTGGAGCATTTAGACGCCATAGAGCGAATCATCAGGGGGCAGGGAGGAATGTACATGAATTTCATAGAGATGTGATTGTCTATCATTTCCATAGAACACTTAGCCCATATTGGAGACAACTTCTTAAGAGACTTGAAGAAATGTTTGAGTACCAAGCCTTCCTTGCCATATTGATTTCATGTTTAAGGGACGGGTGGATTATAAACACTGAAGATACTAGAAGAATCAATAGGCCATTGGGATACGAGCCTAATCGTCGTTATCCACGTAGCCTACCTAGTGTTGGTAATTTTCCTAGTGTACCAGTAGTTGAATGATGGGTAATATTATTAGAGAAGTGATAGAGGAAGAGGGAGAGGGAGAGGAAGATCCTGAGGAGAGCCCTGAGTATCACTCCACATCATATTTTGGGGAGAATCCAGGGGTAGGCCGAGATGAGGGAGCAGTAGGAAACTTTTAGATGATAGGAAATTATTTATGATTGTCATGTTTGAAGTAATTTTTGTTTAAATAAGTGGGGGTATTCGATACCACGAAGTCCTTCGGTTTATGCAAGTTATTGAGATTGAATGACATAAAATTTGCTATATATTTTTATTTCTTTTCACTCTTAATCTAGTCGTTAAGTAATTCTATGTTTACATTTTATTAAGGTTATGGCAACTCGCTCTAGAAACATGAACGATAGGAACAAGCAATCCCAGGCAGGGTCTACTGAAACGAACGACAATAGCAACAACCAAAACAACCAATTTATGCAGTTTCTAGAAGCAATACATAACATGACACCACCTATTGCACCGCCACTCGCAGAGAGGAGTGTGGCTGCAATAGTGGAACAATATCGCAAGTTAAACCCCCTAGCTTTAAGGGAGGCACAGATCCACTAGCAGCAGAAGAGTGGATATGCAAGCAGGAATGAATATTCGAACTTGTTGAGTGCCTGAAAACTCGGAAGGTAATATGTCAAACATTTATGCTAGATAAAGGAGCAAGACGTTGGTGGGAAATGACCAATAGGTCTAGAAAAGCTGGACAAAGCTTGATGTGGAGTGAATTTAAAGAATTATTCTTTCAGAAATACTTCCCCACCAACATTCGAAACCAGAAGGAAGTGGAATTCCAAATGTTCAGACAGGAAAACTTAACACTGGAAAAATACGAAATGAAGTTTGAAGAATTATCTCGCTATACCCCACTTTTAGTCAACACGAAGGAGAAGAAAGCTAGACGCTTTGAACAAGGTTTGTGTGATGACCTTCGACAGGTGGTAGTCGCCTTTGAGTTGGGTACATACCACCAAGTGCTAGCAAAGGCACAGCTAGCCAATTTTAAAGAAATCCCCAACAGTACCAACAAACAGTAGCAACCTACACCATCGGAAAAGCTTAAATGGGAAGACAACAAGGGCAAAGGAATGCAGAACTTCATAAAAATGAGCAATGCGGGGCCAACTTCGAGCAATTATTGAGAGCTCCCCATCTGTGGCAAATGCCAGAAATTCCATACTGGGACATGTCATATGGGGACTAATACATGCTACAACTGTGGTGAGGAAGGTCACATAATAAATTTTTGCCCCAAGAAGCAGAAACAGCAGCAATAGCAGAAACCAGAGAATCCACCTAGAGGACAAGCTAGAGTTTACGCCCTTACCAAACACGAAGAGGATTAGGACCGAAATGTCTTGGCAGGTAATATCCTTATATCCGGTACACCTGCTTATGTTTTGATAGATTCTGGCTCTACTTATTCCTTCATATCCCCGAAATTTATGCATACCATAAATGTTATTGGAGTACCTATACATACACCTTTAGAAGTTGCCCTCCCCTCAGGAGATGTACTTAGCACAAATCGCATTGCAAGGACAGCTGAGGTAGAAATTAATGGTAGGGCCCTGGAAACGAACTTATATGTTTTGGATATACATAAATTCGACATAATCCTAAGGATGGATTGGCTTTCTAAAAATCATGCAACAATTTTATGCTTTGAGAGGGAAGTGGTCTTTAAATGGTTGGGAGGAGTAGAACTTCGCCTTTCAGTAGCCAAGACAAAGCCCATACCACGAGTTATATCTGCATTGAAAGCCCGAAAACTCTTAAAGTCAGAGGGGTGTTTAGGGTTCTTGATGTCGTGTTGGAAAATGGAGATAAAGTACGGACATTGGGAGATGTCAAGATAGTATGGGAATTCCCAGAAGTTTTTCCAGAGGATTTACCTGGGATACCTCCTGAACGGGATGTAGATTTCGCTATTAATTTAACTCTCGGCTCCACACCTATTTCCAAGGCTCCTTACAGGATGGCTCCAAAGGAATTACAGGAGTTGAAATCACAAATTGAAGAATTGTTGGAGAAGGGATTCATCAAACCTAGTATATCCCCATGGGGCGCACCCGTGTTATTCGTTAAGAAGAAAGACGGGTCAATGCGAATGTGCATTGACTACAGAGAGTTGAATAATATAACTATTAAGAATAAGTATCCACTTCCCAGGATTGAGGACTTGTTCGACCAATTACGTGGTGCAATGGTATTTTCAAAGGTCGACCTGAGGTCAGGATACCATCAATTGAGAATTAGACCTACTGATATCTCAAAGACGGCATTTAGAACTCGGTATGGTCACTACGAGTTCTTAGTTATGTCATTTGGCTTGACTAATGCTCATGGAGTGTTCATGGACTTGATAAATCGGGTCTTCCATGAATACCTAGACCAGTTTGTCATCATATTCATTGATGATATTTTGATCTATTTAAAGACGGAAGAAGAACATGAGGAACATTTGAAGATTGTATTGGAAACTTTAAAAAGAGAGAGACTTTATGTCAAACTCAAAAAGTGCGAATTTTAGCTAAATCGAGTTGCATTCCTTGGACATGTAGTTACAGCCCAAGGAATAGAAGTAGATCCAGGCAAAGTAGAAGCGATGTCGAATTGGTCTAGACCAATAAGCATGGGAGAGGTTCGTAGCTTTTTGGGCATAGGACGATACTACGGGAGATTTATAGAAGGATTCTCTAAGATATCAGGGCATTTAACTCAGTTGACTTGTAAGAGCGTGAAATTTCAACGGACGGAGAAATGTGAACACAGCTTCAAAGCACTGAAGGAAAGGTTAGTTAATGCACCAGTGTTGACTATACCTAAAGGATCAGAAGGTTTCGAATATACAGTGATACATCCAAACAAGGAATGGGTTGTGTATTGATGCAACAAGGCAAGGTAGTAGCCTATGCATCTAGAAAATTGATGACTCACGAATAAAATTACCCCACAAATGACCTAGAACTCGCAGCGGTAGTACACGCCTTGAAGATTTGGAGGCACTACCTATACGAAGATAAATGCGACATTTATACTCATCACAAAAGCCTCAAATACATTTTCACTCAAAAGGAGTTGAACATGAGACAAAGGAGGTGGCTTGAATTGGTAAAAGATTATGATTGTGAAATTCAATACCATCCAGGCAAGGCGAACGTAATGGCAGATGCTTTGAGTAGGAAAACCACGGGCAAGTTGGCAATGTTAACAGCACAAAAATCTCTATGGAAAGAATTTGAGAAATTAAATCAAGAAGTGTTCACGACACCGTCAGACAATATCGCTTATACAGCAGTTCTCTCGATTCGGCCAACACTCCGAGATCAAATTAAGAACCATCATAAGGGAGATTAGTTATTCAAATTTATTAAATTCGAAATTAATACGGAAAGGCGAAAAGGGTTCACTGTAACTGAAGATAAAACATTATAATATTAAGGACATTTGTGTGTACCAGACTTTGAGGAATTGAGAAAGGAAATTTTGGAAGAAGCCCACACAACCCCTTATTCAGTACATCCAAGAGGTACAAAGATGTACTGTGATCTAAAAGCTATGTTTTGGTAGAGGAATATGAAGAGAGACATAGCTGAGTTCGTTGAGAAATACCTAATTTTTCAATAGGTGAAAGCTGAGCATCAATGACCATCAGGGTCGCTACAACCATTAGATATCCCAGAATGGAAATGGGAGCATGTAACGATGGATTTTGTTATTGGTTTTCCAAAAACAGTAAAAGGTCATTAGGCTATTTGGGTAATCATCGATAGACTAACCAATATAGCTCATTTCTTACCTGTTCGAATGACATTTCTATGGACCAGTTTGTGCAACTATACGTTAATGAAGTGGTGAGATTACATGGCGTTCCAATTTCTATTGTGTCGGATAGAGATCCAAGGTTTACATCGAACTTTTGGAAAAGCCTGCATCGGGCAATGGGAACTAAGCTAAAATTTAGTACAGTTTTTCACCGCCAAACAGATGGACAATCCGAGCTGACAATTCAAACAGTAGAGGATATGCTTCGATTATGTGTCCTAGATTTTGGCAGACATCGGGAGAAGCATTTACCATTGGTCGAGTTCGCATATAACAATAGCTATCGTGCATTTATCGACATGGCACCGTATGAAGCCTTGTACAGAAGGAAGTGTAGATCGCCCATTCATTGAGATAAAGTCGGTGAACGTAAAATTTTAGGACCTGAAGTCATGGAACGAACGATTTAGGCCATTGAAAAGGTTCAAACTAACTTGAAAACAGCCCAAGACACATAAAAAAGTTATGCAGATTGAAGGCGAGAGGAACTAGAATTTTCTGTCGATGATAGTGTATTCTTGAAAATAACACCAATGAAAGGTGTCTTAAGATTCGGAAAAAAGGGGAAACTTTGACCAAGATACATTAGACCTTTCGAGATACTCAAAAGGGTTAGAAGTGTAGCTTATCAATTGGCTTTGCCACCAGAACTTTCTGCAGTACATGACGTCTTCCACGTATCGACACTCAAGAAGTATATTCCTGATCCGAGTCAAGTATTAAAACATCAACCCTTGAAAATTCAACGGGACTTTAGCTATGAGGAGACCCCACTTTGTATTATAGCTCGAAAGGTACAAAAGCTTCGCAACAAGGAGATACCATAGATTAAAGTGTTATGGCAACACCATTTAGTAGAAGAAACAACTTGGGAATGCGAAGATGAGATTCGATCTAAGCACCCCCAACTGTTTGATGATGTCGACTAAGGTAATTTTCGAGGACGAAAATTTATTTTAAGAAGGGTAGATTGTAATACCCTAAAAATTCATTATATTTGTTAATATTGAAAAATTAGGACCTTATAGTGAGAAGTTGAATATCTAAGGGTCAAATTGCTTAGTTTATATTGTTTAGAGAACAAATTGTGAGCTATTCATAGTTAAGGACTTTATTAAATTTGGTAGGATCTTTTTCCTTTAAATCTAGGTCTGCTCCAAATCTGTACGTGTGTGTATATGGTAAATATGCAAGAATCATGGTAATGACTTGGTAAATACTCAATCCCATGTGGAGCCAGTAAGGAAGATTCCTCTTTTCTTTCAATATGACAATATTAAATTTGGATACACACACACGTCTCTCACCTTCCTCACACACACAAGAATCTTTTTATTTTGTCCTACACGCATAGAAGACTGAAAGGCTGGTTTTGAATAATCAACTACCCCACGAGTATCTTATCAATTTTCATTCGAAATTTATGGGATAAGTGATGTTGCATGTAGTTTATGTGAACTCGTATTTTGTGCTTTAAATTTTGGAAATCCGTTATGGGCCATGTATGTTTATGATAAGAGAGCCGGAGTTTAGTAGTGCTACGCACAGGGATTACTACCACCTATGTTCGGAGTAGTTCATGTGTCTCTTTTACGTATGTTATGAAAATCCCGTGTTTTTCCTCTATTTAAATGTAAATTACTTGTTCACTGCACACACTTATTGAGATTTTTCTTAAATCTCACCCCTTTAAGTTTTCACCCTTTCAGGTAATTGAAATCGTGAGTTTGGAGCTGGTAATTGGGTTGATGATGGCAAAAATATTTAATTAAAAAGGGAATCCATTTGTTTTAAAATATGGGTGATCGTTAAGATTAAACGTTCTTTCATTTTATGTAATTCTTGAAAGACAACTATTATTTTTTTATGAATCAATGAATGTTAATTTTATTTTATTTTATTTTTTTGCTCGAGATGTATTTTATTTTTCTACATTGGTAAAAAATTGAGTTTTTGAGAAATCGGGTCTTTACATTTTGAGAATCAGTATTAAGGTCTAACATAGTCAAACCATAAGTTGAATTTGTAGGTAGGCACTGAGATTGCTTTAGTTGATTTGTTTGATCCCATTGACATTCTCAAGAACCAGAGTTTTATAAGAGCATCAGATAAATTATGAGAATCAACTTATTGAGCTCTTCCTTGAGCCAAATCACTCGCAACTATGAAATCGCTAAATTTCTTTAGTCCACTGACATTCCCATACCTGTGTTTGAATATTGAGATACTAGTTTTAAAATGAGTTAGAAAAGTTGCATTAGATACATGAATTTATGCTCCATAGGAAAGGGAAATAGTTGAAGGACTTGTGGTGTCCATGGGAAGTTTCCGCATTAAATATATACGAAAATGCTGTCTTTGTTCAATTACAGCAAGGAAAGAACCTCAGTTTGTGAAACCAATGCAACTATAAAAAGTAGGGGAGATAATTTTAGGTACATGTTGTTAATCTTTTGTGTTGTTGAACTGTACAAGATACAATGAAATACTCCCAACGCCCAAAGGTGACTATGGTGTCCTGACCCACAATGTAGGCTTGGATTATTGACAATGGATGTGGAACTCTTTTGTTCCTGTGATTAAATTATGATCTTCCAGAAAGTAGACTCCTAAACAGCCACCGACACGGCCACAGCCAAATGGGTAACCTTCTACACACCTTTTCCTTTGTGATCGTCCACGTCTACCTTTTTCCTGGAGCATCAATGAGAGTTAGGACAAACTGGAGAAAGTTATGTGGCAGATTCTGAAATTGTAGATTTTTTTTATTTTTGTAAACTATTAGTGGATGGAGAAGCATATGACATTTCCTTGCCAAATGGAAATTTTTTTTCGACAAAATAAGATTCAATTTCATCTATTTGGTAAATTACTTATGCACTCAAAGTTTCTAGATTGTTGTTGGTTTAACTTGATTGTCTCGCTAGTAACTACAAAGGGACATGTTTTCATTTCTAATTGTTGTATATAAAAATTAACAACAGATAGGTTTTTGTTTATGTTGGAGTATGACTCAAATTCCTATTGGGATCAAGATTAGGTTGATTAATTGATAAAAGGAACAATAGTCTTCTTGGTTTGGAAGTTCGGCTGAAAAGGGATCAATGTTCGTAAAGGATTGGAAGTTTGATTGTTAAAAGGATTTTGGAACAGCACTTAGTTCGAGGTACCTAGGTACCCATAAGGGAAGAAACGGTGGAATTTGGCTCGAGAAGCAACGCCCTAGTGCTATAGTCGTGGCTCTTCACCGCTCTACTGCCGTTTGAGTGGCTGTGTTATCTGACCAGTGTTCTTTTTCGATTCCGAGTCTATTTCTTGAATTGTATTTTATCCAAAATACTTGTATAGAATTCCTATGTATACTCCACATGATTTAGGATTGAGTAAACATAGCAAAATATTGTATAGCATTTAGAGAACATCAAAGTAAGAGGATCTAGTTTATAGAAAGAGAGAGAGAGAGATAGAGACTCGCATATTTTGAGATAGGTTGAGAGTCTTAAGAGATCTTTTTGTACTTTTTTGCTATTGATTATAGTGAATTCTCTGGTTTTGCCCGATGTTTTCCCAAATTTGGGTTTCCACATTTAATCTTTGTTTTCTTGTGTAATTATTTTCATTTTTTCATATTTTATTGGCTTTAATATTCATAACAAGTGGTATAAGTTTTATCACCAGATTATTGCAAATTGGCTTGTTTTCTAACAAATGGTATTAGAGCCTAGGTTTGGCAATTCCTGGGATAGCCAATTTGGTTTCATATTAGAATGAGGTTTGATTGTTTCTGGATGGCAAGTATAAAGTTTATTATTCCACTTTTGGATCGTAATACCAGATTTTTTTGTGGCAGATCAAGATGCAAGTAGTACTCATCTAATTTGATTTGGATGATGCTTTGTTGGAGCTTAATAAATTGCCTGCAACTTTGACATTGGAGGAGAAGTAGCGTAAGGATCGAAAGGTCCCATCACATATACATCTTTATCTTTTAAATCAAATTCTTCGGGACATGGTAAAGGAGAAACTGCTACTGCATTATGGTTGAAATTAAAGGAGTATGCATGACTTGGAGTCTAACCAGTAAATTACATCTAAAGCAACGCTTATATTCTCATCGCATGGCAGAAGGTTGATTTTTGGAAGATAATCTATCTACATTCATGGACATCATCACTGATTTGGAGATGAAAGTCAAGTACAATAAAGAGGACATGTTAATTTTGGTACGTTAGTTATTTGCTACATATATGACATTTAGGGATATCATCTTGTATGGTCCAGATACTCTCACCATCGATGAGGCTTATGACGCGTTTTATTCTAGAGAAAAGATAAAGCAGCTGGTCGTCGGATCAGAAGCCCGGGCAGAGGGTCTTGTTCGTAAGAAGGACTCAGGTGGTCATGGAAGGGGTAGGTCTAAGGCTAATGACAGTCATATAGTCTACTATTACTGCAGGAAGAACGACATGACATGAATGAATTAGTTTTTATAGAATAGAATGATCAGCTTGGTAATTAGTTTGTAGAAGAAGATTGCACTAATGGAGATCTGTTGGTGATTTTGGAATGTGACTCCAAACTTAACAATGATTGAATTTTTGATAAGGTTTGCACCTTTCATGCTTCCAAATAGGGATTACTATTTGAAAGAGTTCCCTGGTGATAGGAAGTAATTCGTCATGTAAGATAGCTGGTATTGGTAAGGTTAGAATCAAAATGTTTGATGAGAAGGTTAGGGAACTTAGTGAAGTGAAACATGTTCCTACTTTGAATATAAATATTATCTCCTTAAGTACATTCGATTCAAAAGGATACAGGTATACCAATGGAGGTGGAGTTCTGAAAATTAACAAAGAGTTTCAGAGTTGTGCTGAAGTCCTGACTATATGCTTTGAAAGGCTCAACGATCATTTTGGATGCAGCTAAGGCTTATGGTTCGATAAGCGGTAACTTGGTTAAAGTTTGTAATCGTGTTGCTCGTGATTATTTGAACAATGGTATTATAGAACTTGTCACTAGCTTAGATGGAGCTAGTTTTGATCTTAATGATCGTATGGCTCGCGGTGATTCGAGCAAATTTGGCAACTTAGGTGAAGTTGGAAGTGCATGGGATGATTCAAGCGGGTTTGGGCCCAAGGTAATTCTATTGGTAAGCAAGACTTGGATTTTATTCATAATTGCCGAGTATGCTTAGAGGGGTATGGTAGAAGATGTGGAGTTTTAGTACTCTATTTGGAGAATTGCTTAAAGAAGAATTATAAGCATTGAAATTTGTGTCAAGGTGAAGATTGTTGGAGTATGACTCAAATTCCTATTTGGATTAAGATTGGGTTGATTAATTGATAAAAGGAACAAGAGTCTTCTTGGTTTGGATGTCAGGTTGAAAAAGGGATCAAAGTTCATCAAGGATTAGAATTTTGATTGTTGAAAGGACTTTCGATAATTAAAGACTTGATTTTGGAGTTTTGAACAACAAACTAGTGCCCCCAAGCGCTTGATTCGGGGCGCCTAGGTTCCCATTATGAAAAAAACGGTGGAACATGGCCCTAGAAGCAGCGCTCCAAAGCTATCAAGCGCTGCGACTGCCACTTGCCTACTGCTCGACTGTCGCTCGAGCGACTGTGTTATCTGGATAGAGTTCTATTTCGATTCTAAGTCTGTTTCTTGAATTATATTTCATCCAAAACATTTGTATTGAGTTCCTATATATACTCTACGTGATTTAGGCTCGAGTAAACATAGCAAAACATTGTATAGCATTGAGAGAACATCAAAGTGAGAGGATCTACTTTATAAAGAGAGAGACTCGTATATTTTGAAATATGTTAAGAGTCTTGCGAGATCCTTTTGTATTTCTTTGCTATTGATTATAATGAATTATTCGCATCTTCCCGTGGTTTTCCCGAATTTGGGTATCCACGTTAAATTTTTTTCTTCTTGTTTGATTCTTTTCATCTTGTCATATTTTATTGGCTTTAATATTCATAACAAGTGGTATAAGTTTTATCACCGGGTTATTGCAAATTTGATTGTTTTCTAACAGCTTACTTGCTAGATTGTTTTCTAACAGTTTACGTGCTAACTCTATTGGCATCAACAATGGACATAGTTCGGATTTTTAGTCCTCAGTTTTAATGTACTTCTATATTTGGAAAGAAGATCAATTTCTTTAAATCTTGCATTGGATTTATACCATACCTCCCATTATTAATGGGATCAATATTTATTATTTTCTTGTATATCTCTTTTATTCTTTTTCCTTGTATAAGACAGTGGTTGCTTGTATATGCACTAGCACCATATTATCAATAAGGATATAATATTCCACAAAACTCTGATTATACCTCCCATGATCCAGCCTTAAAGATCTATTTTCTCTGTCTTGCCATTCTCCAGTCAATAGATCTTGAACACAATGAATCCTCATTTTCATTCAGCTTGTCCCACTGTCATGAACTCTGCAAATCAAAGAACATTGATATCCTTCAAATCCACCCAACTTCCAATTAAATTAAAGTCGTCCAATTGTGTTCTTAAAATGCACAATTATTATTTCCCTTGTAGGATCTGCTTGGTTTCATTGATTGCACAAAAGTGCAACGTTTAAGCAGATTGATCTTCTTTCCTAATGTTCTTCGTAATTAATTCTTAATTTGTCTATTTATGGATTATGACTTGGGATTATTTTTTTGTATTTTCTTCTCCATTCACTACCACATGACACTTCTTTAGATTTTAACTTCTTCGACTAAAGGACAATAAGAGCAACAACCTACTCCCCGAGAATGTCACACTAGATTACAACATCAGCCCTCTTGTTTGTGTTGGTAGGGTCAAACCAGATTACACATCTGTAATCCATTTATATCTGGTAAAATCTAACGAATTTTAAATTTAGAATCAAACTTAGCAGGGATTCAAATGTTCTAACAAAGATCAAGAGAGAGTCTAATATTGTGCTCATCACTCTTTACATTTGAAGTAAATGTTACAGCTTTCATTCCACAACACTTACCACTTGATTAGCCAGATTTCTTGATCCTAGTTTCCCAAAAAGGTTTATGTTGTAAAACAAACAAGATATCAGAATAGCTCTGATACCACTTGTTGTGAAACAAACCCTCGAATTGAGATATTGAAGTTATATGGCACAATAATAAAGTATTTGATCAAGTAAAAGAATAATAAAGACAATAAATATGGTAGAAGAATTAAGAGATTTTATTGATTTAAGAATAACAGAGAAAAAAATTGACAATGGATTCTATAATTCTAGTATTCTATTTTCTCACACTACAAAATTGTATAAAAGAGCCTAATATTTATAGGGATCATATAAGGATGTTCAAACCTTCCTAGTAGAGTTTTTGATAAAGTAGGATATCAAAAATCAAGTTCAAAACAAATTTCAAATCTCAATGGGCTTCTAAAATATAACTTCAACTTGACATACGACTTCAATAGCTTTTCAAACTTGAATTCTTCTTGACGTGCACTTCAATTAGAATTCTCCAATTACTTCAACAAGGAATTTCGGTCATACCCAAATTCTAACAATCTCCACTTTGACACAAATTCCACTGCAACGAATAAAACTTCAAAATATTCTCCATTGGGAGAAGAAAATTCGTCTGCAAGGAATGAACCTGCCATAGCGACAATCTAATGCTCCGGTCTAAAAGCGGAATGTCATACTTCATGGAAGCCACCATAAACAAAAAATCTGGAAAAATCAAACTATATGCTCTTGCCGAACTACTGAACCTAAGTTCTGATACCACTTGCTGTGAAACAAATAAGATACCAGAATAGCTATAATACCACTTGTGGGAAACAAATCACCAGATTGAGATGTTGAAATTATATAACACAATAATAAAGTATTAGATCAAGCAAAAGAATAATAAAGACAATAAATATAGCAGATGAATTATGAAATTTTATTGACTTAAGAATAATGGAGAAAAGAGAAAATTACAATGGATCATATAATTCTAGTAATCTATTTTCTCACACTATAAAATTATATATAAGAGCCTAATATTTATAGGGAACATATAGGGATGTTCAAACTCTCTTAGTAGAATTGTTGATAAAGAAGGATACCAAAAATCAAATTCAAAACAAATTCCAACTCCCAATGGGCTTCCAAAATAGAACTTTAACTTGACATAGGACTCCGATAGCATTTCAAACTTGAATTCTCTTTGACGTGCACTTTAATTAGAATTCTTCAATTACTTCAACAAGGAATTCGGGTAAATTATAACAGTTTGGAAGGAAACCAATTAAAATTCATCTTGGATGCCTTGCCTATTAGTTCGTATATTCAGTCCTTTGGCTACTCTTATGCTTGTAATTCAATGACTTTGCTAGCTCCAATTTTGGTCGTCTGCATTTGAGTTTGCTTTCGTTTGAACTATAACTGTTATGGTTTTCTACTTTTGACTGTCTCTTCAATCTTCATGCAATTCACTCTGTATCTTTTATTTCACTGTATGGACCCATGTATTTCTTGTAGCTTTAATTTCAACTATGTGGACCTTATTTTGTACATATGGCCTCCATATTATTTCTGCTTTTAGTTTCTGGGATTCGATTTTATGAAGTATGGAACTGCTTGAAAAATAACTCCAGTACAAGACTTGACAAACTTGTAAAATACAAGATTTACCTTGTTTAGTAGAAGGGATACAAGTCTAGTCTTACCAACTGCCCGGCATAATTTCTTTCTTTGAAGATTGCTTTTGACAAATTATTTTTTCCTGTATCTCCATTTATTGATTTTGCTACGTGAGCTTCCCATAAACATGTTCAAAAGGACTGTTCCTTACTTCTTTTGTTGCTCTCGATCTGTGACTATATCCATTTATGGGACATTGATCTACATCTTAGCATTTTAGGAATGGCACTTCTGTGAAATTATCCTAGACTTCTCTATAACATTCCTTGGATTCTATTCTCTTGCACGCTGAGTATGTCTTTTTTGTCTTGATTCTTAACTAGTGTCATGGCTAGCAACGGCTATTGTACTTCCTTTCTCTCCATGCCTAACAGGAACTTCTAATTTGACTTTTCACATAGACTAAGAAGGCATATAAAAGCTATGCCATCATCTCACACATTCCATATCGTGTTTTGTGATCTACCCCTCTTAAGAGGAGGTAATTATTGTGACAACCTTTTCCTATTCATGAAGTAAAACTTCTATCTACTTTGTTAATGGGATCAAATAGGAATGTAGAATTTACTTATCTGATACAAGAACATTTTAGGACAAATAAAAAAATGCAGATCTTTTTATGACAGAATAGTTCAATTTACTTCATATCTGTGATAAAATTTTGGGGACTTTTATGTGGCACTGTCCATATCTAATGAAAGAGGATATGGTAAGTTGTAAAGATACAGAGCTAAATTGTTCAAAAGTCGGTGTTCTGTGTGAACTTGATTTCTATATTTCTCATAGTTTCTAAGGGAAGTTCGTTTGGTAGAGACAGGAAGATCTGATATATTACTTCAAGCTTCTGCATTTAATTTGCAAGAAAAGAAACTGAATCCTGGATCTTAATTTAAACAATCTTTTGTGTGTGTGTGTGTGTGTGTGTTGCTTCTGCTTTTGCATACATTTGTTCTTGATCTTGTTCCTCTTTCGTGCAGCAACATTCACAAGTACCAAAAATTGGCAACTGGGGAAGTGCGGAAAATGTTCCCAATACTTCTCATTTTGATAGTGCCAGGAATGGTAAGAAAGGTGACAAGATCAATCAAAATGATCCTCAAGTAACTCTCGAGGTTGAAGCAAAAGGTGATATAAATAGACTTAAACCTTCCCAATTACACTATGAAAATGGAGAGCAGATGACTACAAGTAATTCAACTCATCATTATTATGGTATCACGCACCTATGAGGGTTCCTCAGCAGAATATAGGATCTGATCGTAATATCGAACAGTCTCCACTGCACCCACAGTCCCAGGCAAGGGTCGGACAAAAAGGCAGTGCAGTTTCTTCTCCCTCTTGGAATAGAAAGGGTACATCTGAAAGTAGCCATGGCAATGGATCCTCCACTCCTGGAAGATCCCGTTTGAGATCAGTTACACTAGGCGATGAAACTGTAACGTCTTTTTAGCTAACCTTTTGTCATATGCATTATGAAATGGTCAGACACACAAAAAATGCTGATAAAGTTTCAGGTCCCTAGTCATTTTTCTCAAGTTTCTTGCCAATCAAATATCGGTAATGGTCAATGCTAGTATACAGAGTAGTGGAAATCTTGGCAACTAAGAGCATGTTTTACCAAGCTTGAGAATTTTATATACAAGTAAATAAGCAAGTTTAATCAAATTTCAAAATAAGCTACTTATTTTTCACTCTTTTGCATACTTTAGCCGGATGACAGTCCTGCTGTTCCCATATTTGGCGATTGGGACGACACTGATCCTGCATCGGCAGAAGGGTGTAGTGGCATATTTACCGGAGTAAGTGATGAAGTGCATAAGGACTTAGAGTTTATGATGAAGTGGAATCGTAAGGGAAAATAATGATTTCATGATAATTTCGGATTTATCCCTTTTTGGCGAATTGCTAGTCTAATTCGATTGGAAACGGACCAATGATCAAGCATTTTTGCCGTTTATGGTAATTTTTATTTTGGCAATATCTCATTCAATAAAATTCGGATTCGTATTCCGTTTGTTGGAGGACGATCATGAATCTTAGGAGTTTCAATTTAAGTTGTTATCTCGAATTTTTCCATTTATGAAAAAATATTGTTTTTTTTTTTTTATTATTTATTTTTTGAATTTTGTTAGGGTTTTACTATTTAAAGCATTGTGAGCGCTTTGATGCCGCAGTTTTTGAATTGAATAAAATCTCTCGTGAGTTTTTCTCATCTTTATGAGATTATTCATCTTTCCTATAATCTTTCGCTACGTCAGTAAGGGAAGAGAAACGGAGTGGAGGAGGAAGGGTACCTGTCATGCCAACTGAAACATCTTACTCCAACGTCCAAAGATGATATGGAAATGAAAATCATAAGGTATATAAATTTGTTTTCAGCTACTATAAACTTGTCATAATGGACGATAACCATATCACCATATTTGAGTAGCATCGTTTAGCTTATTTATTTGGACATGTTTGGCTATGCTCAAAAACAAGTAACAAGTAGCTTATTGTTTCCAAACATCTGTGGACAAGTTGCTTTCCTAAAACAAACAAACTTATTTAATTATACAACAATTTTTTTTAAACTTAGCAAACATGCTCTATCTACTCAAATTTTGTTATTAACTTCCAATATTTTCCTCTTTTTGGTTCTTTCCCCTAGATGATCCGTGACTTTGTACGTGGATGAATGGCAAGCAAGAAAGGCATGTAGATACGCACCGTTAAGGCTGAGTTTTGTGTAGTGTCATTTTAGTAGAAATGTTGGTCAAATTTGCATTTATTTTATTTTATTTTATTTTTTTGCTGGAGGTAAAAAGAAAAATATTTTCACAAAAATATCATTCTATTCTCCTATTTAATTTATTTGCATAGTGTTTGCAGTCTAGTTACCCTGTATTATGTGATGGATTATTTGATTCAAATTCATATTACTTTGGTATGTGACAAGCATTTGCTATGTCTTGATCTCCTGCTCCATGTAGACACAATAAAAATTTCTCATTACTGATGTGGCAATAGAACCTTAATTATGATTATCTGAAACGGTCATAAGTTTAGAGTTTATTCTGCCCACTTGGGGTGGGAGATTAATTATATTGCTATTATACCTTAAATGTGATGATTTTTGCTAATTAAAATCAGATTTTTTAGTAGATTTTGATAAAAAGTCAAGCCCTGGAGTCTTCATTAATTGGAATGAACGATAGTTATTGCACCAAAATTCAATTATTTTAAAGTATTTAGTTGAAAAGAAGTCCGTCCTTATAAGAAGGTTGTTGAGTATTTATTGCCAAACAGGGAAACGATGTATTTGTTGGACTTCAGGGCACTTGGGCCCATAATTGAAGAGTTTATAAGGCCCAATCATTTCACAGAAAAGTTGACCTGTTAACGCGAAAAATGCCATTTTGCTTGATGTCAAATGCTTTTGTATATTCAGTTCACATCATTTTGAGGTATAACACTTTCAAATTTTGCTCAATGGCTTAAACTTATTCTCGAGGATTAATTGTAATGCTTGGATCATGATCTTGATCATTGGTCTAGGGCCCTTGTATAAAAGGGGAAAATCTAGCCATTTTTCACTTCACTCTTTCATTCTCTCGATTTTTCACTCTCTTACCAACTTCTCTCTCTTTCGGTTGCACGATCTCTTTCTCTTTCTCTTTTGTGCTGCGTGATCATTCCCTTGCTAATGATGAAGAAGCAGAACACGAGTAGAATTTCATATTCGAATGCAATAAGTTATATTATGTATCTAATTGTGTGTATTAAATCTGACCTAGCTTTTGTTATAAGTATATTTCCCAGGTTCATGTCTAGTTCAGGTCCTAACTGTTGGGAAGCTATAAAGTGGTTGTTCGATATTTGAGAGGATCGAGTAATGTAGGTCTAGTTTTTAAATATAGTACTGAGGGTGTGATATTGAAAAGTTTCGCATATGCGGACTATGCGAGAGATAAAAATAATGGGAAGTTTGCTTCTTCCTATGTGTTAACTTTGTGTAATTCTTGTCTACTTTAGAAGTCTCAATTCTAGTACGTAGTTTCACTATCCACCTCCTAAGTTTGAAAACAATGCCACCCTAGAAGCAATTAAAGGGTTTTTGTGGCTCAAAAGGTTTGTCAAGTGAACTTTTATGTTTTAGATGGTGATGTGGTTGTTTATTTCAAGAGTCAATCCGATATACATTTATTTTATTTGGAAAAATGTAGTAACTACATTGATATTAGATATCATTTCATTAGAGATATATGACTCAAGGTGTAGTAAAACTTGAAAAAATTCTTTCACATTACAATCCCTCAGATATAAGCACCAATGTATTGTTCTTTGTCATTCTTTTGTGAATGGAAAGTCTTGTTCTTTTTGTGATTTCAAGGGTTGTGTTTCCTCTTTTGAGAAGGAAACTAGACAATGGAGTTGAGGATCAACTGTTGGATGAAATGTGGGCAAAACTGAGCCCTAAGCCTCTCGGATCCGTGCTTAATGTCAGGTGTCTTTTTGTGTACAATTTTGAGCGTGTTAGCTTTGTGATTAAATTTTCAACAAAGACTCGTGGCCTCCAATATTTGTATATTTATATACTTGGACATTTTTAGAGTCATTAATAAATATATATTTTATCTTTGCACTAATTTTCATATCACAGTTGTTTATGCTTAAATGGAAGGTTTTGCAGTTATCATATACTTTACAATCGGGTGAATGACTTTTGCTAATCATAAAAGTGATTATTTTTTATTAGCAATGTTAGTATATTTGGAATGCATGTGTAACGCTCCAATTTTCATAAATCTTGAAGTGTTAATTAAAATTCACTTCTATTTGTATTAAAGACGGAATGATAAAATAATCTTCTTTAATAATAATAAAAAACTAGAATAACCATAAATTTGAACTAAACATGAAAATTATATATTTAAGAAAATAACATAATCACTTAATAACATGTCTTTAAACAAATAAAATTAATTAATTAATTGAAAATAAAAAACGTCATTTTTTATTTGTTCGAATCATCTGACAGCTTGCATCACTATCCCGCATAGTTTCAATCGACCAGAACTAATATGTAAAGTTATTTTAGGAATGAGTATTTAAAAGTACCTAATAAAATACGTGCAATTTTCATAGATAATTATATAATAATAAAATAGACACTACATATCACATTTATTATGGAGTATATTGATAACCAAGCGACATACTCATCAGTAGTATTTCGAATTTTCGAAGGATTTCACATTTCTTTGTTAAGAACCCAATAGAGTTCACAGTTCGTTAGGTCGAATCCGAAGATCCACTGACAATTTATGTATAAATTATTGAATATAAAAGTATACGGAAATAAACCGTTTACACAAAGTATCTTACCTTAATAGATTTGAAAAATTATGAAAGAATGTAAAATAATGCATGTGAAAATCATTTTCCTATATGTCTTTCTCTATCTGCCTTGACTCTCTCTCTCTCTCTCTCTCTCTCTCTCTATATATATAGTACTATTGACGTGTCGTGTTTTACTATTGGTCTAGTACTTAACACTCATTTTTGGCAAAAAAATTGAATTCTAAAATAATGATTGATGAAAAATTGTGTGGTAATGAAAAATTTTAAATTTATGTATAATATTATTTTATTTAAAAAATGTGTGATTGAAATGAAGAATGAAAAAAGAATGAAAATGAGAATGAGTATCAAACAGGATCATAATTACTTTAAAATGGTGGAATTTGCATTTGTATAAAATATTAAATTCGCTAACACATATCACAATCAAAATAGGATAATGATTACAATTCTTAATCACAAATAAAGGCTTGCCCTATAGCCTATATATTCTACACGCGGTGGCTGCCAAACATAATCATGATGAAACCAAATTAATTAATTTTTTATACTACTCATCTACCTAGGTTGAACAAATACCCAATTCCAATAATAATAAAATTTTGGTCAAATTAATAGTTATCCCCTAATATATATTAAATTATATTTTCTTTGATCCTCTAATTTATCTCAAATTTATCCAAAATAATTTTTTTCGAGCCTAAAATACATTATTTAATATGACATATCCAACAAGTCCAATATTGATATACTAAATCTCGCTCTATCAATATTTAATTATTTGATCAAAATAAAATTGATTTTAAAATATATTTCATTTTAATCCTTATTTTTTCAAAATATTAAAAATATAATATATAAAACAAACAAAATTTTATTCTAAATTTTTTAAGCGTTGCATTTGACATATGCTAGTAAAAGCAGACATACTCTATGGTATTAAGCTAGTCTCCAATTATGAACATTCTATAGTGTTGATAATTAAGTTAGTCAAATTTGGACTAGACTCAAAAGTAGTTGATAGATATTAATTGGTTAGAAGTTATGGGTTTTTTTAATTGTTTATAATTTAAAGGTCAAGACTTAGCTCAACTGATAAGAGCAAAAATCTTGTCAAGCTAATGGCTTAGGTTCGAAACTTCTTTTAGAAATGTCCATTTTTTTATATCTAACTTTGGATCATGGAGATTAAATTAAAAAGCTTTACCAGTTCCCTCGGAAATCTCTTAAAGAATAAGAAAATCAAACTAGACTTGCTTAAGGAGATAGATAGAAATGAAATTTGGGCAACAAAATTAGGGCTACACAGTGCATATGTGTGTATATAAAGGAGATGGGGTCGAACATCACCTGCGATCTCATGGTCGAGTTCTCTTTCTTTCCCCTTGATACATACACATGCACCCAAAAATCAAGGCAAAGGTTCATTGTGTTATTTGTGTGATCTTTCCTCGTGCTATTCAAAGTTCGGTTTGGAGTACTTGGATTTCAAAGGTGATCACACACCTACATTAACAATCTTAAAAACAAAATTCGGACATGCATTTGTGATAGGAGATTCATTTGCGATTGTATCAATGAAATTTGACTTGCGCATCTATGCTAACAATCTTAAAATACAAATATGCCCAAACTTTGTAGTAGGGAATTTGTGTGTGATTTTACAATGAAATTTAACTCACACTGAGGTAATTGGTTTTTTCTTACGGGTTAGTTAATCAAGATGCAAAATCTTGCTACAAGAATCATTCCACTAAATACTACATGTAGTGCTACAACCATCGGTATTGAGTGGCAATATAGGTTCAAAGCAACTAGTAACAATAAAAATAGCTCGAGTTATACTGTCAAACACATCTATTTTTCATCGACTACTACTATTTTGTCGTAATGTAAACATTTTAGAAAAAAATCTATTATTTTAAATAAATAAATAAAAGAATATTTTAATCCAAGCTTCATACTATCTTGCCTTTGCCTCCTAGAAATCCTTGGCGGGATGGTGACGAAGATGGTCGTCTCGTCTCGACTACTGTCATAATTAAAAGGTTTTTGTTGCATATTTGATCATGCTTTTAATTGTTTATAAAACTTGGATCCTATGAAATGAGTCTATAATTAATGAATCATAAGTTATGGGTCATATTATATAGATTTATTAAAAATATATTTGGTCAACTTAAATTATAATTTAAGTTTTACTAGTCTTTGTTAGGTTAAGATGACAATGCGTCGGATTTAATAATTTGCGAATTATCAGTTTTACTTTATTAATCGTGACGAAGTCAGTTACTCCATCCGTTTGTAAGTATATTATTTAAACTATGATCACGAATTATATCACGAAGTATTTCCGTTGTTTTCTATTTCTCTTGTTTCTCTTGGAGGGTTCCAATATTACATATTAATGCACGTGTTCTCAAGAAATTGGAAAATTAAATAAAGGCCGTATAAAGGAAAAAAAAAATCAAAAATCAAAAGAACCGCGGCTAAGTACTCATCTGATTTGAATGCCCTTCCAGAAAAAGATTTTTTTAAAAAAAAGATTAATTATGCTAATTGCTGCATTTATTCAAACATTCATTATGAGTTAGAAAGATTCTTATGGGAAATGGTAATCTCCTTTTTGCCTAAATTTTTTTCCAAACTAAACAAAATCTTCAAAGTTGATTACATATAATCCCATGTATTGGTTGTCTTTATTTCCTCTCATAAATATATATTTCTTATTAATTTTTGTTTCTCCTAAATTATTCATCAGTCTTTCTTCCTCGTTGGCCCAAATCGAAAGGTATGGCCTTTTACCCTTCTTTTTCTCTTTTTTTGCAATGCTTTTTTGAATTTTTTTCAAGGTGGGTTCTTTCTTTCAAGAAAAAAAAGTGGGTTCCATTTTTTGTTGGATTTTACTGTATCTTTCGGAATTTCTGCTTTTTTTGGTTGAGAATGTATGGTTTGAGCAGTGATTTTTGGTGATCGTGTTACTTTGAATTGGTTTTTTTATTGATTTTAAGCAAAGGGTCTTCCTTTTACTTACTCTTTGATTTTTTGTTTGTTTTAGAATCATGTAAAGGTTATTTATTTATTTATTTTTTCAAATTTGATGTAGCAACATCTTTGACTATATATACATACACATGGTTCTTTTAACATGACATTGATATATATATATATACGCGTCTCTCTGTTTTTAGTATATGTTAATGTATGTATATATATATATTTTTTTGTTGTTACGACAATGTGTGTAGTGTAGTATGGTTTCAAATATTAATGCTGTTTGATTTCCTAGATAGAGAGTACTCAGATAGATGTGATAAATGTATCTTTTTGCTTGTATCTATTCCTTTTTATTGGGTTTCTTATAAGCTTAATGCATAAACTATTTCTATATGGAAACTATAAATTGGGTAAAATTTATCAAAAGCAATCCATATTCGTCAATCAACTTTTTAAAATTAATTTTGTCTGCTATTTTACATTTTGAGGGTGGATGGGTGGGTCAAGCTGAATGAAGTTATTCTTTAAATTTTATTCGTGTACATTGAAAAGGGTAGAACCTCTGAACTTGTAGAATGGATATTTGATGAAGATGAACTTAGGGATTCCACTTTTATATTGATACTCATTGCATGCTTGCACGTGGAGTCGAACATATAAGTTCAATTAATGATAGGCGGCATTGTTCAACTAATTTTGCATGCTTGCACGTGGAGTTGAACATATAACTTCAATTAATGATAGGCGGCATTGTTCAACTAATTTTTGTCTTCCAATTAATTTGGATATTTCATATTTATACATCGTTGACATACCTCGGTACTTATTACTAATAAATAAGATTGCTTACATTGCAAAAGTCTTTCCTAATTTGATAATCAATCTTGTAATATCCTCCAAAATTACAAATAACCTACCTTTTTTTCAGAGTAAGAAATTTAATAATCACATCGTTGTTATTAATTTGAAATTACTCTGTACTATGAAAATGCATTGTGCTATACGTTGTATCTGTATCAATTTCCCGAAACCCATACTTTGCCCATCTGTGAAGAGTCTGTAGCTATCCAAGAACAATTTGTATGTGTAGAAGTAATATCCCTTGATCTTGAGTTCTTAAACAATCAATAATGCATGTGACTGATCTATTCATATATATTCTTTACATGTATTTGCCATGTTTTATTTTAAATGTTTGAAAGCATTTTTATTAGGTGGTGTTTGTATTAAAGAGGAAACATAAGCACGATTTGTCCTTTTTGTCAAATTCATTAATGTGATGAGAAGTCTTTGATCAAATTTGCTTTGTCCCAGGTTGATTTTTTATTTTGATTTTGATTTATTTTTTATTTTTTTATGTGACACTAAGCCCCCTGTTTGGCCTTCATTTTCTAAAATTCATTTTTTTCCTCGTTTTCAAACGCACATTTCGGGGAGCTTTAACTTCTATCAATTTTTCAATCACATATTCGTCAACTTTTATCAACATTTATTGAAAATTTAATTTTTAGCTAAACCAAACAGGCAATCCTCAAAGGTGAAGGGTCTGCAAAATTAAGTATTCATTTGTTTATTTGGAATACAGAATGCGCCTTTTGGTTTATGCATATTTGATTGCATAACCTGATATCCACGTGATATACGTCAAAATGTGTTTTAAGTGTCCAGGGGAGTTCCATCGATTGAAAGATTTTATGTTTTACTGCATGTTATTGTTGCAAAATCACCTCACTTATCCTAATTAATCCCCTAGATTACTTATTTTATCAACTAGATGGTACTCAATTTGGACCTCAATTGTCCACCGCATGATGAGGATTCTTCCATGAATGTCGATACGACGTTGGAGCTTGGACTTCCTTATGCACAAGTGAGGACATCTTATGAGCCCGATGATGATGATGTAATAATTTGCTCTCCTAGGAGCTTCGCTGAGGTAAGTATTTATACTACATTCCATTTCAACATTTTTGTGAAGTTGCAACTTGCAAGTTGTTTATTGATCCACAATTTTATTATAGGCTGTCAATAATTCCAGAAAGAATCGTAGGGAAATAGAGGTGGTTGATGATGAAACTGAATCCCAGAGAGGCAGCTCAGGTTTCTGCTATTCTAACCAAAGTTCTCTTTTTATTGATATAGAGTTTAAAGAATTTCTTTTGTCTCTTCAATTACTATAAATGTAAATGGAAAACTTCTTGTTGCTTGTGTAATTCTATATCATAGTCCCGTGACATTAAAGTCTAGATGTACTTTGTGGCAAAACACTGCATTCAAACCGCTCTCTTGTTTCTCTGTTTGATGATTACATTGACTGAACTTTCTTATCCAGAAATTTATAAAACAAAAAGGGGAGACTAAATTTCAAATATTTGACGCAGGCTTTTTAGGTTTTATTACTTAAACAAATATAGAGAATTACATGCAAGTCGATTGAAAAACTCCATTAACTTGGCCTTGAACTGGAATTTTATGATTTTTCAATTTCCCAATGATGACTTTCTTAATCAAATAAACTCTGCAATTTTATAAGTTTGGCAATCTTCGGTAAATTCTTGAATAAACATACTATAGTACTGGACCATTTTATGTACTATGTGCATAGCTTAAGTTTGTCAATAGTTATATGAATAATTATGGTGCATTTAATTGTGATATATCACTTTCCAAATTCATTCACGTGGCTATTAATAACGATTCCTTCCCCAGTGTGTCAATACATATTTTGAATTGCGTGCATGGATCATACACGTTACCTGCTGTAGTAGTTGTACACTATTGGTGGTTGATTTCTTTTGCATCTTGGACTCGTGACACTATTCATATACTACAGTGAGGCGGCCTGGTAATGGTGACAAGCGCCCAAGAATTCCTGCAAAACAAAGAGATGGTGGGGTTAATTCCACCGTGTACTGGGAGGGCCAAGATTTAGTGGAGGTACAACTACCTTTAGAGCTATTGGATGACCTTATTCATACACTATCATTGCAATTGTTTACATTCTTGTCCCTTCTTATTTGGGTTTAAGTTTGTTTTTGGCCCGTAATATTTCAATCGTAGATTGGCTTCACTGGAAGGTGAAATCAGGGCTTTCGAATTTGAACCAGTTATTCCTTTCCCCCCAGTGAAGGATGTTTCTTTCTGTCCCTTCTGGATATCTCTCATTATACCTTCACTACCAATGCTCATGTTGCCATTTTTTATTGATCAAGAGCCCATCTATCCTTTGAGTTTTAATTTTTTTTTTTTTTTTTTCCTTAAGATGATATAAGTGATTTCTTAAGAATTAAATATTTTTCCTTTTTAAATGAATTTTAAAATGGTTGATGTTATTCCTTCTGTACGTTTGTATTAATTCTTCACTATGATAGGTGCAGAATCTTTTTGATTTAGAAGAGAGTGAAAGATCCAATAAACTACCTTACAATTGTGCATGTGTGCATGTTGAAGCAATAAACTCTGACCCGAGTTGTAGAATGCTTCAAGCATTAACCCACTCCTCTACCCACCCCTTTGGGGTTTCTTTTGCTGGATCTCGATCTCTAAACTGCAGAGCAGATATTGGCCTGCAATAGGAAACACGGCTGGTTAGCTACTGAGAAGATCTCCCTCTGCCCTATGTGTTTCCAAATGCTTTTTCCTTCCATTTCTATAAACTGCTACTTATAATTATTCCTCTTATTATTTTGCTTAAGAACTTTTTCTATCCAAGCCATTGTCAGAGGTTGTCCCAACTAGAATATGTTGAATTGATCTTGTCCACATTGCATTTGGAGGTTGAGAATAACGGTGATAAACCTACCAACCCAAAGAACTTATATATTAGAATTCAAACTATTTTTAATCAACTTCAAACAGTTCGGATAATGGTCCTCTTTGTCACTTTACCTGAGCTTTGCTCCACGTCTTGCTGAGATAATTCTATAACCTGGAAAGCTATTTTGGTTTTTATTTATCATCTTAACCGTTATAAGTTGGCTATAGTTCATATGATATTTTATGGGCTCTCTTTCTCTTGGGGGATAATGTTTAATAGCATTACAATGTTTGATCTTGTATAGATGTTACGGTTTTTTATAATTGAATAGCATGAAGTTGTTTGAGCTCATATCATTCGTAATTTTTTTATTGATTATTTGTGCAAGCCATGTTTGCAAGTTTTATTTTCAAATTCATTGGTATATCCAGCTCTGGGAATTTAAACCTTTATTAGGCATGTACATGTGTTTTAGTCCTAGTCAACGCTGTTCATCTCCTTGATTCGTCTTTTATTCCTTCCTGACACTTAATTCATCAAATTGTGATGCCTCAGTTATCCCAGCCCGTTCCACAGCAAAAACCACCCACATTTAGTTGCCCAGTTTGCATGGAACCAGTTGTTGAAGAAACGTCAACCAAGTGTGGCCACATCTTCTGTAAAAGGTGTATTACTGCTGCAATTGACATTCAGCACAAATGTCCCACCTGTAGGCAGAAACTTAAAAAGAAAGACGTTGTCAGGATATACCTTCCAAGTACTCAATAATTTGACTCTACGCCCATGGTGCCGAATTTTGTGAGTGCTCTCCAATTTTACGAATTATATTTTTCAATGTGGTGATTTCGGAATATTGAAATCCAGTTATCTTTACCTGTTCTTGGATTTGGGTTTTGGTTGAGATAATAATAATGCGAAATTTACCAATCCCTTCTCGGTGCAGGATATCTCAAGGTATGAAGTGAGAATTCTTCATTTATCTGAGCTACTATGTTACATCTTCAGGTCGAGATGTGGTACTTGGCAGGTCGATATTCTTCACTGGTTTCCATGGGCATTTCACCGTTTGAACTTGGTTTTGAGGGAACTTTGTTTTCTCTCTCTCTATGCGGAGGGATTGTTTGTATCTAGGCAATTACCTTCCGTGAAATTTTCTTCCCTTCTCTCCTCTGAGAGACGCATTTATTGGCTAATGGTTCATTTTGACTACAGAACCTTGTGAAATGAGCTATTTAGTTATATTTTTCCAGTATTACTTTCTTTAGAAATTTGTCTATTGAATGATTTTGGGACAAAGTTGTGTTAATGGATGAGGATTTTTGGTACATTGTTGTTACTCCTTTGTTTTGGTCTGTAATTCTGTACATTGGTGAGACGATGCATTCCATGGAGAATGTTTCAGTTTTATTTGTAGCTTTGTCACAGTTTAACCTTGTGGACAGGGGACTGGAGATCAGTACTATTTCCTGGAGAATCTAGCCACCTTGGGTCGGTCGGCCCTGCGTGGTGGCTGAGGGACCGGAGGCGGAGGTGGCTACTATCCACTCAAACATTTTTAACATTCTCTGAAATTCTGTAGGAGTTTTGGAAAAAAAAAATTATGTACACATTTTTGTTCCCCCCCACGTCCACCCTGCAAGAAAATCGTGACTCCGTCACTAACTTTGCATAGATGGTGGGGACAAGGGAGAAGCTGGCGGAGGAGGAGAGGTGGACAAATGCAGTTCAGTGGGCAATAGTTGCTCTTTTCGACTATATTATCATTTTCATTTGTTCTTTTTCTCTAGCTGGATTGGAAGAGGTATTTAGCTCTGTTTCTCTACCATTTTTTTCCTTAAAACTCATTTTCAATTAAATATTCCCACAATATAATATTTTGAACGTTAATTCAAAAAAATTTATTACTTTTTAATCACATAATCTTAGAAAATTCCCTATTTTAAAACTCATTTTCATTAAATAATGGTAGACAAATAGGGACTAATAAGTAATTGAGGGAGTCTTGTTTACACACTTATTGACTTTGAATCTTATTGTGTCACAATTTATGTAACTTAAAATATGGAATTATGTTTGATTACTAACAAGCTTTCGTGACAATCATTATTTCAAAATATTTTATTTTAAATGTTCATTTTTAATCATATATTCATAAATAAAATATTCTGTACGTAAATTCATAATTTTTTCCTACTTTTTAACCAAACATTCTATAAAAATTCATTATTCAAAACTTTATTTTTGCCCAATAATGACCATCAAACTCGGGCTAGATATTGGGATTGTTCAAACTACATCCTTCACCAAAGCATCCATAATAATATCATCTGCCTCCTCAATGACCCCAGCAGTCGCCTAAGGCTCCTGATTTATCCAAGATACACAAATTTTATAACTTGTTTTTCTTTCGAAAATTTGTTTGTATTAATAACATTAAAAAAGAACGGTTACGAATAAATTTTTTAGCTATTAATATCTAAAAGCATAAAAGTTAAAACAAAATTAATATACCAAATAAAATTATCAATAAATAAATTAAAAAATATATTTATCAAAATTAAGTATAAATTGAAAATTTTGTAGGGAGTTATAAAATTAACTAATAACATCATAAGAAAATAAAAATAAATTCAACGATATGCTAACAGTAAATCCATTTGAATTAGCATAGTCTTGCCGGAAGCTATATGCCAAGTCTTGCATGCAGCAATATGAATCCTGATAAGAGACCGATTTAAAAATATTCATTGTTTGTCTAGATATTGATTCCTAAATTAGGGTTTTTTTAGGGAAGGAGAAGTGATGGGGTCATACTCATGGGTACGAGGCGGGTGATAATTCAGATAAGTGCATTTTATGCATCCATTTGGATTTCCGCGCTATCTTATATATTACTAATAAATGGATATTTACGTAATTTAGGTGTAAACATGGCAATTTAGGTAAATCCCCGACTTCAATGCATTTCGATGTAATTCCCACGAAAAAGACATTTTGAAGCTAAATTGGAGTTAATGCGGAGTAATTAATGATCAACCAGATTGAATACGATCAATTGAAGCCATTGTGCAGCAATCAGTTTCTCAAGCTAAATCATCATTTGAAAATTTTGTAGACTTAATTATAAAATTTCAAAACTTGCATCGAATCAAATCATGAGGGTTGTGAATGAACAAATTATAAAGACTTAAAGATGAAAGATTAATTGTACAAATACGGAGGAGCTAGAGATGAATGAAAGAGAAAAGTTAGGGATCAAAATAGAATGGAGGCAAAAGTTAATAAGCATGGATCGCACGCTTATACTGTTGTGATCCAGAGTAGCTCCAAGAAGTAAAGTTGCTGGCCTTTGCGATAAGAGAGAATCGAATTCATTATTAATTCTTAAAGAAGTACCGAGAATTGGATTGAAACCGACCAATTCTTGAAGTGTGGTCCCAAAATCGACCGAAACCGAATTAGCTTGTTCTATCTGGTTTCGTCCGATTCCACCAATTTCGGAGAAAAAAAATGCCCACTCTTACTTGCAATTGAAGTAGAAGACATCCGAAATAACTCAAGAACTATTGAGGAATTCAAGATTGTTTCTATATTTGTGATCACATTTTTAATTTCGTGTGTTGTATCTATTTAATTTGGGTTGTTTAATCATAAAATACTTGGCTAGTTACGTAGATGCTAGGATAACATTGAAACCTGTATTTTGATGTTCTATATTATATTTTGAATTTTGACACTTGGATGATTGTTTGATTAGAATGGTTGTTAGGAGTTTAGTGTTTTTCAATTAATTGCGAAAAATTAAATTGATATATGATTTCTATTGTCATTCGAGAGAAGAATAGAAATTTAGCACTAGTAGCAATCATTGTAAGGTTCTATAAACGTAAGAAATAATTGTCTATATTTTTCATTACTCAATTAAATGTCTTGTGATTTAATGCATCTCCATATGTTTGCATTCGGGATAAGAATATTATCAAGATATTTGTGAGGATGAATTTGCTTTTCCTCGAGAGAAATTATTGAAAAAGATAAGAACATTGATCTTCATGTCCAAATAAAATTGTCAAACTCGAGAAATTGATATTAAAATGAAAGAATGTAAGAAAACACAGGAATCTTAATGTTTATTCAATTACTTGAGTTTCATAAATGCTTCCCTACCAAATAATTAGTTAATTTATTAATTAGATTAGTTAGTTTTTTTTTTTTTTGATACCCAGGTATTCCAACTTACGCCGAACTATGTCCTGGACCACCCATCACCGACCCCTCAACAATGGGCGGAGGTAAATCGCGGTATATGCCCAAGTTGACCAGGGTCCGTGCACTCTTTATACTCTTGGCCCCAAGGGAGCCTTCCTCCATAAATATTACATCACCAAGCTGCTCCACCCACAAATGAATATTACATCACTCAGCTGCTCCATCCAGGATTCGAACTCCCCACCCTGGGGTTGTAAGCCCAGCAATGCCCGTCCTTTACCAACTTGGATGTGCCCCGAGGGGCGATTAGTTAGTTAATTTTATCTAGAAAGGAAATCCTTTATTGAGCAACCTTATTCCGACGATCAAGTAAATTTACATATAATTTGTGAAAATACGTGAGAAGAAAAAGATCTAACATATTCAAAACCATCGCTGATAATTTTTCATATTTTTAACAATTAATTATGGATAATTCATGCAAACACGTGATTTAAACCTCAAAACTCCAATAAATTAAGACATTTACATTGTACTAGTCAATGATGAACATGCGTTGCACAATGTTGGGTTTTGATACCTAATAAATTTCGGACGATGATGTTAAATCGATTTATTGGATTATACTTCATAGACATCAGCCTATAAGTGAAGTGAAATGTCAACATCACAATTGAACAAACCATTTCTACAACATATTTGAGCTATTTAAAGTAGCCTAATTTGATTAGTATTATTTATGGCCCGACCCATTATCTTGGAGGGCTTTTCAGTCGTAGCCCACTTATATTCTACCTATTGGGCCCTATTTCCTAATACCATAAAAGCCCATCATTGACATCTTATAAGTGCTGTCCCGTTATTGTTTGTGAGTGTGTGAAAAAGGTGTGGTAGCCGTTTGAGTGAGAAGTAGCGTCCTTTTTGCTTTGTGCATCCCGGTTCTTGCTTGGTGTTCGACCGTGTCTTGTCTTCTCCTTCTTCTCTAGCCTTTGTGATTGATTATTGGGGCTACAACATCTTTTACACCGAGCCCTTTGGGGCTACTGAAAGCAATTGGGTTTGGGCGTGGGTTTAAGATTTGTTTGTTGAATGTCGTGATTGTTTTGGATGTAACTGAGCCCGGAAATCAAAGGATTGGAACACAATATTTCAACACGCGTTATTATGAAATGTTTTATAAGCGTTGTAAAAGTAATATTTGAATATGCATTAATGTTAATTAATTTATAATTAATACTAAAGAATATATACATGATAATGAATGTTAAATCAGTTATTTAATTTTTAATTAAGTAAAATTGGATATATTAAATAATGAAATGCATTTTTGAATTTCAAATTCTATTTAACTTATTATTAAAATTAATAACACTGAAAATCATAAATAAAGATGAATATTAATTAAATGAATGTGAATGTTGATTAATTGATGGTAACTAAATGGTTAAATAAATTAAATACATATTGATAAATGAAAAGTAAAATATTATTGAAATAATTGAATTATATTATATCTAAAATCGTCCAAAAACTTATTCTTACTTATATGATATTTAATTCCAATTAAGTAAAATTAAATGTTAATTAGCACATATGAATTTGTGAATAATGAAGTGTATTCTTGAACGTGAAATTCTATTTAACTTATAATTAGAATTAATAATATTGAAATACATAAATGAAGGTGAAAATTAATTAAATGAATGCGAATGTTAATTAATTGAGAATTAATAATAAGAAATTCACAGATTAATGAAAATACACATGTGAAATGAATCTGTCAAATGTACAAGTTCGTTAATGGAAACTAAATTACTTAATGAATTAAATATATATTGAAAAATGAAAAATAATGTATTATTTAAATAATTCAAATATAGTAGGACTATAATCGTCCCAAAAATAATTATCACTGGATATGATATTTAGTATACTAATCAAAGTTGAACGTGCGTTGCATATTATTTTAAAATACTTTATTAGTACTGTAAAAGTAATATTTAATATTAATTTATTGGGAGGATTTGATGAGTTTCAAATGAACTAAAGAAAATAAAATTTAAAAGAAGAAAATTGTACTTTCAAAACTCAACTTCTATGATTAAAATTTTTTGTGACGATGAAATACTACAAATGAGCAACATTAATTGTTAATACATAAATTTAAACACCATTAAAATTTCTAAATACATGGATATAAATAAATTTATTTATAATAACTCTAGATTTATGTAGATCAAGATTTATCAAATCAAGATTCATTAAATCTAGATTAATGTGAATGTTATTTAAGAGAATTAATAACATGAAATTTATACTTGATAATGAATATATAGTGTTTATTATATATTGAAAAATGAAAAGTAAGATATTATTGAAATAATTGAATTGTAGTATGGTTAAAATCGTCCAAAAATGATTCTCACTTAATGTGATATTTAATATATTATTATTATTATTATAAACATATATAGTTTGACATTGGCCTAAAATACTCGAGCAAACTCCATTATTACTGAAGTCAGTTCTGCAAGATATATTAATGTGTTAAATATATACTTCAATTGGGATCACTCCCATCAATAAAATAGATATCAAAATCTTCAAGGAAGTACGATACCTCGTCCATCAAGCAACCTTGAGGCTCTGTGCTACACGTACAGATGGTAAAACCAACATAAATGGGCCAGAATACTCACACCATGTAGGGCCTGCACTTTTTTTAATTTTTTTTAATACACAGTGGGGCCCACCCCATTGTGAGTTTTCTGGTGCATTTTTGTAGAGTGATTTCTGTACAAATGGAAAAATACAATCTCTACAGGTACACACCCATACGCTACTAGGTTGAACTGTCTTTCACTGGATTCTCCAGTATTTGAAGTCGCGCAATATGCTTCTTGACATTATGTCGGTCATGATCACAAAAGGATGGCATTGCTTAGACCTTAGTATTGGATATTGTTCAGCCCATGTTTGACATCATTTTTTTTTAATTCCATTTCTCTTTTTTTTTCTCTTTCTTTATTTCAACCATACATCCTACCAATAAAATAATATTACACATAAATCCAAAAATTCTCTTTGCTTTTAAACCACACAATCTTCCTTCAATTACTATTTCAAAAATTATTTTTCAAATAAAATGGGTGTCAAACAAGGGGTCAAATTAACAATGATGAGTGATTTTGAAAGTGATGGAAATGATTAATCACGAAAAAACAAGCGAAAACAACGAAAACGAAAAATAGTGAGGCCAAAAAATGGCTTGGGCGGCTGCCCAGCATTGTGTTGCAATTAGAGTGGCCATTTTGTTGAACTTGGAGGCCGCCCAATACAAAAATTTGTTAGTTTGGATTTTGAAGTCTAGTGTCATTTTGAAGGGTTTTACATCCTTTTGGCTTAATTTTTGCCCATTTCCGTACATGGTGATTGTAATTATATATATATGAGTAATTTTCATAATTGAAAACATATCAAAAACATCAAATTCATTCATCATAACATCCAAAATCAAAGATCAACCTTAGTTTTTTATATTGTTCTTCAAAGTATAGTTGTCCGACCCGACCGAACCCGAAGAATGCAGTGGATCAATGGTTAGTGGTTCAATCAATGACCCAAGGGATCAACCGGTGGGTCAATTCATGTCGAACATATTATCAACTTTTCTCATTGTATAGTAAAATTATAACATTTTTTTACCACTAACTAGATTAACCTTGCTATTTTGGAGACTAAAGATCAATCTGTATGACAAAATTCAACAAAAGATGAATATATAGAACAAATTTCCAACTAGGTGATCAAAGCAACAAATTTCCACCTTGGTTTAGCTCCGACATTCAAAACCCCCCATCATTAACTAAGTCTAGGCAATAATAATTATTCGCTTGTTTAGTCAATATATACATTTTTAATCTTTACTTAACTATTATATCAAGTAACTTATATAGGATCTTGGCACATATATTGGAGCAGTCCATTTTTAAATTTCTTTATTACAGAGGCCAAATTTTCAAGAGAGGAAAGTCTCTCAACATCTTTGTTTATACATTAATGTACTTGTCACTCTGTTTAGATTTTTAGTTCACATTAAGTGTGATAACGAGATTGCTCAACACATTCACTTGTGTGTCTCATCTAAGAAACTCGTAGTTCGACCCTAACAATATCTAGAGGGGGATAAATATGTGTAATATGTGGAATTTAAAATATCTAACGAATTAAACAGCAACGAGTAACTTTTAATTCTTAACTAGATGGTTTAAACATTCGAGTCAATTTGTTCTAAGTTGAATTATGGTTGTTTTTATAATAAACAACAAATTGTAAAGCAGTAAATCAAATACCGAAATTATCATGGAGAAACCCAACTGTGAAAAACTCTAGGCACTTTGCCACTCAATCCACTATAAACGAATTTAACAACTTACAGTCTACCAGACTAGACGACTCTTACCATTTGATTACCCGACTGCACTCCTTACAGCTCTCCGTGGATCCCGTACTCCCCTACACCAATCTTTAGCTGCTGTTGCTAAAAGCTCTTCTTGGAATCTACTATCTGCAGCACTCCAAACCTTGTGGATTCGTTTATCTCCCGTGGATCACGAAGAACGACCCGTTCTTCACATAAAAGAACTCATGTCAACTTCCTTTGATTTTCAGAACTCTGACTAGATGTAAAGGAAGTAGTGATTTGGTATTTGAATTATTGAACTGATGTTTCTCTCTCAAAAGATCTCACACAAGATGAAGGTGAAAAGTAGTAATGTGGAGGATTCACTCTCTAGATTTTTTCTCTCAATATTCAACATTAGAAAAAACATTCAGGTGAGTTCTGATATTTATAGGTAGGTCAAGAAATGAATGGGCCTGGTAAAAGGGCTTGAAATCGCAAAACAAAAGTTTTCTAGACAACATTGTCGTTCGAGTAAGAGCTCAGCGACAGTCGAGCGACAACATGTCGCTCGAGTAAAGTAGGGACGACGGTCTAGCGACGATATTTCTGCTTTTGTAGCTCGAGTTAATCCTTGACGACGGTCCAGCGAAAATTCACGCCATTTTCCTCCTTGTTCTAAATTGGAAACCCTAGACCAACTAACTAACTTTTGAACAAATTACACATTACTTCTTAAACTTTTACATCCTATCAAATTAAGTTATTTTGTCCACAAAATCGCCAATTACAAAATCAACTAAAACGTAACAAACTCCTCCTTTAATATCCTATGACAAAACTATAATTTATGTCAAGGCAGTAATCAAATAAAAGTTACAGACTAAAAACAATGACACAATCTACAACTAACTACTGTCTTGAGTGAACTCTGCAGAATCTATTTTCTAAAATAGACAACTCAAATAATAGTGTAAAATATGTGGAAAACAAGATCAATGATAATCATAATTCAAACACTTCAATTGTAAGTTTCATTTAAGCAATTGTAACTCATAAAGCATATTTTTCAGTTTTAGATTACAAGCTAACCTAATACATCGTATCAATCCAACTCAACATACCAAAACGAAACATTGACACTATCAAAACATCAAAAAACTTAATTTAACAAAATTGAAGTTAAATATGCAAATATTCCCCCTTACTGCAAACTTTCAAAGATTTTAAAGTAGTAGGTAAATGTATCTATGTCTCACCTAACTCCTCAGACATAAAATGCAAATGTCAAAAATGAAAATTCTTCCCACAATACAATGACATTAGACAATGCAGTCGTTAGCATGCATAAATTTATTCAATAAACAGTAAACCTTCCCACATACTCAGTTCAAGTAAAGTATGAAGTAAATTATATAAGTGACATATATGTGTAAAGTGCCATTAATCTTCTGTAAGCAGGACTCCAAACCTTAAATTTGTGAGAAATGAAATGCTAAACATTACTGCCAATAAATTTACTAATGAAAATCAAATCATGTAAAGTGCATTAGGACATTTAAATAAGAGCTTATTGAATATTCATTCTTTTTCTTTTCTTCCCCTAACTTATTGAATATATTTTTCATAACTTTGAAACTCATAATTATTTTTCCAATCTTAGGTGCAAGCTCCATTTCATTAAGCGACTAAAATGACCCCTATAGCGAGCTTTAGGTCGGTTCTTCCAAGTCAGTTGATCAGAGGTACCAGGTATGAGAAACCTCGCAGGCTTAATCGCTCAAGTCAAATATACTTCAAAAGAGAGCATAAGATATTGAGAATTTTGCATTATTTATTATTTGTATATAATAGATAGCAGGTATAATCTTGATCTTAGGTCTAATAAATAAGGTCAATTCAAATTCAAAGTCACCTTACTAACATGTGACTGTCATCCCAAATCCCACACATGTGGTAGAGTCCCACTAACAAAATCATAGTGTGTGCAGTGCAGATGGTATATGAAGAGATATATACTAAGTACTCCATACAAAACTTAAGCCAGCAATAGAAAGTATGTTACAGTACATCAAATAAACTCATACTGGATCATAACCAACAAGATCAAATGTAATGTATGGTAAGCTGAAGAGATAGCGTACGCATTAAATAAAAATATTTATGTAATGTTTCAACTTTTTTTTAAAATTTTTTTATTTGTTTTGTTTAAATTTAAAGCATGAATGTACTAAGGACACACAATAAAGAAAAAATACATGAGTTTTCTACCTAGAAAGCAAATAAACAAATACGATGCATGCATAAATCAAAATCACATACTGATAAAACACAAGTATGCACCAAAAGTACTTAATCAATTAGGTATACAAACACCAATAGCTATTCGGAGAAATTCAAAGTATAGACCATACAATGGTTTGATAAATAAGTCAGATAATTGTTCTCAATAGAGATGTGCTCAAGAGTAATGCACGAGTTTCCACGAGCTCTAGAATAAATTGGTGTCGTGTGTCAATATGTTTGGTACGAGAGTGTTGAACTGGATTTTTTTGAAATATTGATGGCACTAGTGTAATTCAAAACAAAGTCATAGTACCATATTCAATGTCATAATCACTCAGCATCAGCTTCATCCAAAGCAGTTGAGTACAGCAACTTTCTGCAACAATATATTCAGCATCTACCGTGGACAGAGAAATAGAGTTATTTCTTACTCATCCAAGCTACAAGGTTCGCTCCAACATAAAAGCAGCCTCCAGAAGTACTTTCCTATCATCATCATTTCCAGCCCAATCGACATCGGAATAGAAAGCAAGATCAAGATTAGAATCTCTAGAGTACAGGATCTCATAATCAATAGTGCCATTGACATACCTAATAGTACGACCTACAACGCTCAGGTGAGATTCCTTGGGATTAGCCTAAAAATACACACAAACCCTGACTCTAAAGGCTATGTCAGTTCCACTGACAGTGAGGCAAAGTAAGCTACCAATCATACTCCTATACAATGTTGATCAACACTGTTGCATATCGGATCGAGACCTAATTTGACACTTGTGCTTAAGGGGGTTCTAGTATGTTTCTTACTGTCTAGTCCAAAACGTTTGACAAGATTTTTGACGTATTTCGATTGAGATATGAATAATCCCTCATCGGTCTGCTTAACTTGAAGACCAAGAAAGTAAGTTAATTCTCCAATCATGCTCATCTCGAATTCTTGTTTCATACATTCAACAAACTCATGAGCAAGAGAATCAATAGGAAAACCAAAGACAATGTCATCTACATAGATCTGAGCTATGGTGATGGTATGCTCAATTCGTCCTTTAAACATGGTCCTGTCGGCACAGCCTCACGTGAAACCACATTCCAAGAGATATGTAGTAAGCTTATCATACCAGGCTCTAGGCGCTTGTTTCAGCCTGTACAAGGCTTTATTCAACCGATACACATAGTGAGGATACTTTGGATCAATAAACCTTTTAGATTGTTCCACATAACCTTCTTCCTGAAGAATTCTATTTAAAAAAGACACTTTTTACATTCATTTGGTACAATTTGAAATCTAAAGTACAAACAACAGCTAGAAGAATTCTAATAGATTCAAGCCTAGCTACCAGAGCAAATGTTTCATCAAAATCAATACCTTCGACCTGAGTGTATCATTGGATAGCTAACCTAGGTTTATTTCTAGTTATGGTATATTGATTATCAGTTTTATTCTTGAATATCCACTTTGTACCTATAACATTGCAGTCATTAGGCTTAGGAACCAAATCCCATACTTGATTTCTCACAAACTGATTTAATTCTTCATGTATAGCATTAACCCAACATTCATCCCTAAGGGCTTCTTCCACTTTTTTTAGTTCAATATGAAACACATAGCTAGCATATGATAGGTTGTTCAAAACCCTCTTGCGAAGTCTCATAGCTTTTTCTAAATCTCCAATAATATTAACCTTAGGATAATTCAACTTAACTCTGAACGAAGGTTCTCTAGGTGGTTTAGCTTCATTATCAGAAGTAGACTCCTTATCGAAAGCAACAAACTTATTCGATGCGCATGGGGATCAGAAACTGAAGCATCTTTAGATTCAATTACCTTACCTAGCTCAGCACAATCTCCACTAGTTTTTCCTTTACTACATGCATCATCTACCACCACATTAATAGATTTCATCATAGCACGTGTGCGATTATTGTACACCCGATAGGCCCGACTATTTTTGGAGTATCCTAGAAATATTCCCTCATCACTTTTGAAATCAAACTTTCCCAAATTTTCTCTTTCTTTCTCTCTCAGAATGTAGCACTTGCTACCAAACACATGAAAGTACTTGACTGTAGGCTTTTTACCTTTCCAGATCTCAGGGTGTCATATCAGTTTTAGGTCTAAGATAAACTCTGTTAACTATGTGACATGTAATATTAATGGCTTCACCCCAAAAATGCATAGCTAATCCTTTACCATAAAGCATAGCTCTAGCCATTTCTTAAAGCACGAGATTTTTCCTTTCAACAACTCCATTTTGTTGTGGAGTGATCGGTGATAAGAATTCATACTAGATTCTTTTCTCCAAGCAGAAATTATCAAGATTTGAGTTTTCAAACTCTTTTCCATAATGACTGCGAATTCTAGACATGGAATACCCCTTTTTATTTTTAAGTCTCTTGCTCAATGAGATGATAAGTCCGAACACTTCAATTTTATCTCTTAATAGTTCAATCTATGTATATCTAGAAAAATCATCAACCACAACCAAAATATATCGTTTACCACCAAGACTTTCAGTCCTAGATGATCCCATTAAATCCATATGGAGTAGTTCAAGCGACTTTCTTATCAAGATCTTAGAAGTTTGTTTGTGGGGCACCCGAAGCTGTTTACCTTGTTGACACAGACCACAAACAGTGGTATCGGTGTTTGCAAGCTTAGGTAGGCTGTTGACTATTTCCTTCTTAGCAAGCTTGGACAAATTGTTATGGTTCATATGACCCAATCGTTGATGTCACAGCTCAGTGATGGTGATATTGGCACCACTACAAACATAGCTGGAATTAGATAAAACTCCGTAACAATTATCGAGGATTCTTACACCCTTGAGCGCAATGTTACCAGTTGAGTCATACACATTACACCTTTTCTGGAAAAAGCTAACCTCAAAATCATCATCACAAATTTGACTGATACTTAACAAATTTGACTTTAACCCTTTCACATAAAGCACGTGAGAGATGGCAGGTATTCCAGCAATTTTAACAACGCCATTTCCTTAGATCAGTGCAGTAGCTCCATCTCCAAATGTAACTACACCACCATTCCATTCATCGAAAGATGAGAACAAGGCTTTGTCACCACACATGTGTCTTAAACATGCACTGTCAAGATACCACATGGAACTATTTTGATCTTTAAGGTCAAGATGGGCAACCCAACATTTTATCTGGTCCTCAGACCGTTTACTTCGTTCTTCCCTTCTACCTTTTCAATCCCGCGGTCAGATTCCATAGTAGCAATCGAGGTGCATGCCATGTAATTTTTTTATCCTCACCACCAGATGTCTCATTCTGAGAACTAAATTCTGACTCTTCATCACTCATGGTCACGACTAAAACCTTACGACGTTTTTTATCCGAACTCCTCTTCAAATTAGGACATTCAGTCCTAATGTGACCATACCCCTTGCACTCGTGGCATTAGATAGATTGAGATTTCAAATCGGGGAGTCCTAAAGGTGTTTTTCTTGCGTATACCTCTAGAGAATTTACTAGGAACCTCACTATTTCACTCCTGAGGCTTTTTTCTATTCTTATCACCTTCTGGTATTTTTAATGAAATATGTAATTTCGTCGTCCCTAAGGGTCTCAGTATCAGTGGACTCTCAACTTCTCTAACAGTGTTCATGACGATGAATTTAACCTTTTTAGGTTGAGAGATAGTGAGTTCATAAATTTGAAAGGATCCTACGAGTTATTCAATTTTAACCTCATCCAAGTTCTTACTCTCTTCTATAGCAGTGACCTTAGGTCTAAACCTCTCAGGCAATGATCTCATGACTTTCCTAACAATTTTGGTCTTAGGAATCTTCTTACCTAAATTAAAACTCGAATTGACAATGTCATTGAGTTTAGCATAGAAGCTATCAAATATCTCATCATCAACCATCCTTATCTTTTCAAATAATTTAAGACTCGGAGATTTTTTTACCTAGATTGAAACTAGAGTTATTATGTCATTCAACTTCACATGGAATTCATCGAACGATTCATCGTCCTTCATTCTAATTTCTTCAAACCTAGTGGTTAACATCTGTAGTTTAGAGTTCTTAACAATTTTAGTTCTCTCGTGTGTGGTTTCTAGAATATCCCAATACTCTTCAACAAACACAGCCATGAATAAGGCATAAAAGCCCTTACTATTCCAATTACACTCATCCAAAATAGTTTTGGTCTACAGTGAGATATCAGTGGGTGTAACTACACTAGCAATAGTTGTTGTAGGCGAAGTCCACCCATTTTGCACACTTATCCAAATACGTTCATCCAAAACCTTAAGAAAAGCTTTCATTCGAACTTTCCAGTGGGTATAATTGCTTCCGTCAAAAAATGGAGGTACGAACAAAGACTGACTTATCTATACTTAACAAATAAAGGTTAGGAATCGATTTAAATCTCTGATACCAATTGAGAAACACGTAGTTCGACCCTAACAACACCTAGAGATGGGTAAATATGTGTAATATGCAGAATTTAAAATATCTAACGAATTAAACAGCAGCAAGTCACTTTTAATAATTAATTAGATGGTTTAAACATTCAAGTCAATTTTTCCTAAGTTGAATTATTTCAGTTTTTATAATAAACAATAAATTGTAAAGCAGTAAAACAAATACCGGAATTATTACGGAGAAACCCAATTGGGAAAAATTTCGGACACTTTACTAGTCAATCCACTATAAACGAATTTAACAACTTACATAAAAACAGAAGAAAAAAAGGAAGTTTAAACAGAAATTGGAAGTTGAAGCAGAAACTAGAAGAAGAACAAGGAATTTTCCAGAAATTCGAATTTGCAAATCTTATTTCCCGACAAACGGCTGACCTGCAGATGAAACGAAGGCTAGATTCGAACTCTGCTGGTGGAGGAGAAGCTGACTGGACGACGTATGGAATCCGACGGTGGCATGTGGGCAATCCGACGAAGGCTCGTACGGGGCGCGTGGAGCTGAATCCGGCGAAAGTTTCTTCAAACGGAATTTTTACTTTCATATTTCTAACATTCTTGTGTTGTTCGTTTTTCGTTTCAAGTACTGTAGTAAAATTTAGACAATTTTGACCTTAGTGGGTTGGTGGTCGGAATTACCATATACATTTACTGAATTACTTTAGGCCAAAATAGTGGCTTAAAGCAGTAAATTCGCATCTCTCCTATTTTACGGACTACAGAATTGGTCCGCTTTGGTAAACTGGCTAAAAGCTTTACATTATTGTACTAGCAGATCATCGTGTGGGGTGATCATTAGGATTGGGGGTTTCCATTGCTTGGTAACCATTGCTTGTCTGTAGAACCTAGAATTACTTGTCATTCTATGTTTAATTTTTAAGTGAAATTATTTATTGTCTTTAGATTTATTTGTTGAACGTTGTTGCGTTTATTCAATCTCATATTATTCTAGACTTATACCCAGACTCTTATTCTAGTTTCTTCCCTTGATCTGAGAACATGATTCTCACGGAATCCTGGAGTTCTAGAATAGCGTATTATTATGAAACCATAGGAATCTTGTTATTTTGTGTAATCTGTGTGACCTGTAACTTTTACATACCTAAGTTTGTAAGCTGTGCATTTTTTTCTATTTGGCAACAAAAAATGAAAGATATTCTTGTTCAACAAAATGTCTATAAAGCTATTGATGGCTCTTTTCCTGCAAACTTAACTGTTGACAAAAAAGAGAATTTGGATAAATTGGCTTATGCTTATATCATTTTACATTTGTCTGATGTTGTATTAAGAAAAGTTGGTAAATTAAAATCAGCTCAAAAATTTTGGAAAAAATTGGAGGAACTTTATGTGTCTAAATCCACTCCAAACAATTTTTTCTACTTGAAAGCTTTTTTAGCTTCAAAATCGATTCTTCAAAAGATGTGGATGATAATTTGGATGTTTTCAATAAACTCGTGTAAGATATCACTAACTATGGTGAAAAAGTTTCTAAAGAATATAGGCCTATCATTTTATTAAATATTTTCCCTGACACTTATAGAGAAGTAAAAAATGCTATTAAATAAGGGAGAGATACTTTAACACCTGAAATTGTCATAGACTCATTAAGAAGTAAAGATATGAAAATGCGAGTCGAGAGAAAAAGTGGTGAAGTTCATATGATGAGAGGTATGTCTCAATCTAGAACTCATGATAACCAAAGTGGATATGCATCAGGTAGTAAAAAGAAAACTAGAAGTCTATCTAGGTCCAAAAGTAAAGCTAAAGGTAGAAAGTGCTATGGGTGCGGTAAAACTGGACATTTCATTAAATACTGTTATGTTGAGAAAAACAAACAAAAAGAAAGGTTTTACAATGAGGCAAATGTTATTACTTCTTCTGATAAATGCTGTGAAGTCTATATGTTATTGAACTCTGAACCTACTGAAATAAATCTGACTGTGAAATCATATTTGCATGAATGGATACTTGATTCTGGTGCATCATTTCATATTTCATCACATAAAGCCTGGTTTAAAATTTGCAAGAATCTGAAAGTGGTCACGCTATTTTGTGCAATAATCATGCATATAAGATTGCTGAATTGGTGATATCACGTTAAAATTTGACATTATTTATATACTTAAATTACATGGAATCAGATATATTCCTGAAATGGCTAGGAATCTTGTTTCGGTAGGAGCATTAGAAACTGATGATTTTACTGGTAAAAATGGAAACAATATGCTAAAGATGATTAAGTGCGCTATTGTCACTTGTAAAGCTACTAAAAGAAATGGTATTTATGTGACTACTATTGAAATCATTAAAAATTCATATTCCTCTATAAATTTGACCAACACGGATGACACACACAAATGGCACAATAGATTAGCTCACATAATTATTAAAGGACTTAAATTGTTAAATGATAAAGGTGTATTTGGAAAAGACTGTGTCTAATATGCCTTTTTGTGATCACTGTGTGCTTAGTAAATATCATAAGTTATCTTTCTCATCTGGCATACACAAAAACACTAAAGTTTTGGAATATATTCATACTGATTTATGGGGGCCCGCTACTAATCCTACGATGGGTGGTAATAGATTTTTTTGTCCATAATTGATGATTATTCTCGTAAGGTGTGTTAAAGGATAAAACTGAAACCTTTAAAAATTTCAAAATATGAAAATTGCAAGTTGAAACTCAAATTGATAAAAAGATAAAAATATCTAAAAATGGATAGTGGCTTAAAATTTTGTAAAATGATTCTGATGATATGTGTGAAAAGTGTGGAATTACTAGTCATAAAATTATTCCTTATACACCTCAACAAAACGGGATGGCTGAATGTATGAATCGTACTTTACTTGATAAAGTTAGATGTATGATGTTGAGTTCTGGTATTCCTAAAT
>CAIGRB010170599.1:36705-67079 GCA_903798255.1 Fraxinus quadrangulata | reverse complement strand
AAGTGTGGTTAATTACGTAATTTTACTTATGACCATTTAAGTAAATAAAAATATTAAGGGTAATTATATTACCACTAGAAATTTTAATTACTACACCACGTTATAATCACACCACAATTAAAATATATTTTTAATAAATACACCACAATAAATTTATAATTATACTCCTAAGTCAATAAAAACAAAAAATTCAAATAAAATAAAATAATACAGTATTATGGTATGCCTATCACCAATATTAATCCTAATTTTCTCAACATTTCCCCTCATTATTTCAGAGTCATTGGAAATGGAAGATCGGTGAAGAACACCATGCCATAATAAATTGAATGTTTGTCACGAATAATTAATATGTCTCAAATGATCCGTTGAAATTGTCAGTAATTTGTTTGTGTTGCAATTTTTATTTGAAATATGAATTTTTAATGGATTTGCAATTTCCTTTTTTAATCTTGGAAGTTTATTTTGAAAACACTTTTAAGTGACAATTAAGAAATTTTATTCAAAACAACCTCATAAATTCATGGATAAAAAGGTTTTAATAATGAACGGGGTTTTATTTTGGTGAAGCGGATTTAGGACTTAAATCATAGAGTTTAATCTCGAAAGCTAGAGTAATAAGGTGATATTCAACCAAGAATAAATACAAGATCATATTTTCAACTAATGGGATAGCTTTTATAGTATTTTGTTTGCCCATAACATCATGGTACTATTTCGATCGTTTTAAATTTATAATAAATTTGTTCGACTTCACAAAAGATTAGATTCTTAATTTTCAAACTTGACAAATAAATTGAAAAAAATTATCTGTAAATCGTGGTCAAGTATACTATTAATTCATTTACCATGAATAAAATAAAATTATCTTGTCGTCATAGAAGAAGGCAAAAGCTGCCGAAAAAGCGATGACAATGAGATGTTGAGGAAAAAGTAAGAAAGAAATTAGGTTTTATATTTGTAATGAAATAATAATTCATTTAATTAAAAAGTATATTAAAACCTTAATTATGTCATTTTACTTAATGATATTTAAATAATAATAAAAAAATTGTGGTATGAATGTTTGGTGGGAATTAAAATTAGATTTTTAGTAAATTGTGATAAATTTTTTTGAAATATGTGATTGAAAATTACGAGACACATGAAAAATGTGGTTAATATTGATTATTTGAATTTGACTTATATTAAAATCTGATTTTAATCCAAAATAAACATGACTTTAATAAATTTTGCAATGGTAATGTAATTGAGAAGTGCTACAAGTATATAATGTTACACATAATGGTATCCATAATTACCAGTGGCACTGGATCCAACATTTAATTCAAATTTCACACTTTCACATCAACAACAGCATTTTGTCCACATCACATTATGGACATCATTATGTACCCAAATTATGTACACATAGAATTTTTCAATATAATTATCAAAATATTAATTAAAATTGTGATGCAACAAATAAATTTTGTAGTGATAATATAATTATTCAAATTTATTTTATATGTATAAGTCAAGTTACTGTTTTACTTTTTTTTTTTAAAATTAGTGAAAAGAAGTTGAGGGGGGTAATAATGAAAAATTATATGAAATTAGACAAGTATGATTAAATAAAATCAAATTTGGTATGAATGTTTGGTGGGAATTAAAATTAGATTTTTAATAAATTGTAATAAAATTTTTTGAAATATGTGATTGAAAATTACGAGACACATGAAAGATGTGGTTAATATTGATTATTTGAATTTGACTTATATTAAAATCTGATTTTAATCCAAAATAAACATGACTTTAATAAATTTTGCAATGGTAATGTAATTGAGAAGTGTTACAAGTATATAATGTTACACATAATGGTATCCATAATTATACGTGACACTGGATCCAACTTTTAATTCAAATTTCACACTTTCACAATAATAACATGATTTTGTCCACATCACATTATGGACATCATTATGTACCCAAATTATGTACATATATAATTTTTCAATATAATTATCAGAATATTAATTAAAATTGTGATGCAACAAATAAATTTTGTAGTGATAATATAATTATCCAAATTTATTTTATATGTATAAGTAAAGTTACTGTTTTACTTTTTTTTTTTTTAAATTAGTGAAAAGAAGTTGAAATTAGATAAGTATGATTAAATAAAATCAAATTGTATAATTATGATGAAATAAATAAAATTAAAATTGGAAGACCATAATCAAATAGATCGTGAATTTAACCCATTATAGCCCTTAGGGTTCCTTGTTAATTTTTCCCCAATTCTTGTAATTTCCCCCACAAAGGAAGCTCCTTTCGTTATCATCCATGGCAGATCGGACCAGCAATAGCAATAATAGCAACCCGGCGGCTATCGTAGTCAAACCGATATGGATGAAACAAGCCGAGGAAGCCAAGCTGAAGAATGAAGCAGAGAAAGCTGCAGCCGCTAAAGCCGCCTTCGAAGCCACCTTCAACAAAAATTCCCAACCAACCGAGCATCCACAATCGCCTTCCGCCGTGTCGTCGTCTGATTCGGATTCTGAGGAAATATCTCAGGATAATAACCGGCCAGCGGGGCCGGTGGACCCTGCGAAGTGCACGGCGCAAGGTGCGGGTATTGCAGGCGGGTCGGCTTGTGTGGGAGCCACTTTTATTGTGGTAACGAAGGATGCGGAGGGAAGGAAGGTGACGAGGGGCGGGGCACAGGTGAAGGTGCGGGTGGTGCCCGGGGTTGGAGTTGGGGGCTCGGAGCAGGACGGGATTGTGAAGGATATGGGAGATGGGACTTACACTGCCACTTATGTGGTGTCGAAGAGAGGGAATTACATGGTGAATGTGGAGTGCAACGGGAAGGCTATCATGGGCAGCCCTTTTCCTGTCTTCTTCAGCTCAGGTTTCCCCCTCACTCATTATACACAATGTCGTATGGGCTAATGTTCATATTAATTTGTGTTTCTAGTCTGTTATTATTCTTTGATGGATTGATTATTGGATGCCGATCTCGAATATACCTAAGTGCATCCGAGAGTAAGCATATGCATAAACTTTGTTAGGTAAATTCCTCCAGGGTCTCCAACCTTGTATATCGCGTGACCATTTAACGTCAAATAGACATTTTCATGAAGTGGGGATACTGCGTACATGTTAAAAGGTTGGGGACATGTGGAGGTATTTACCCATTTTGTTACATTTTTAGGTGATATTGTTTGTCTAGTTGATCATTGGTGATAATTTTTTAAGTTTTAAATCTTCGATACTCTTTTAAGTAGGTTCAGTTTAGAAAATTTTAAGGTCTGAAGTTTGCTACTTTACGTCGTACATGTAGATGCATCCATGTGGTTATCTTGTGTGTTTATGTACTTGAATATTTTCATATGCATACACGATTCATGCATGTGTCCATGCACATCTCATCCCGGTTCGTATACAAGAAATTTTTAATTAAGTGTTTTTTTTACATTGGTTATGTTATGGACGAGGAAAGGAAAATGTAATGCACATATATAAATGTAAGGTTTGCATATCGATTATCACTTGTCCAATCATATGTGCGTACATAGATGGTTTGCGAAGATTCAATATTTTTCCAATTAATCAGATATCTTGTCTATAGAATATTTATTATTTTTATGGTTTGCTAGAAATAATTTTTCAATTACTGGCCTCGAGTAATTGCCTTCTGGGTGAAAAACATTTTTTGTGGAAACATTTGTCATTATACGCATATTTCATGCATGTAGGAATTTCCTTATATTGGTTAATTGATTAGCGAAGAGAATGAAGTTTGAAAACTTCAGGCCGTTGAAGTCCTCCACATTTCTGAATTTTCTATACATTTGTAATTATTTGTGGTTGATAGATTAATTTTGTGTGTGTATATATGTGCATGTTTATGTAGCCTAATAATATCTTCAAGAAATGCCATTTTTGTTTTTTGAATGTTTTGTATTTACTATGTTTATAAATTATGATGCTAGAGATTGTCAAATAATTTTGAGGAAATAATCCTACCTTTGATTTCCTGGATCTGTATCCACATGTTAAACAGTATATTCATGGTTTTTTTTCTTTGGCATTATTTCAATGTACCCTCATGACTTCTTAAGGGTTTGTTTAGCACAGTTGTTTTGAGTAGTGCTTTTAGCAGTAGCTGTTGCTTTTATTTAAAAACTTTTGACTGTTTGGTACTGAATCCAAAATGTGCTGTAAATTAAATTGACTGTTCGGCCATATAACTGTAAAAGTGCTTTTGTATTATCCTTATATTTATTTTACTGGGTTAGAAGTTGGAATTTTTTTTTCATATATTAATATGTATTTGTTAATTTTAAAGTTTCATTAAATATAAGTTACAGCTTCCTGTAAAAGCTAATTGGAGCTTTTTAGAAAAACTCAAAAACAACTTTTCCAAGTTGTTTTCTTTCCTTTTCAAAGAGTACCTTTTGACTTTAGCCAAACAACTAATATTTTAAATAAAAGAGCTTTTGACCTCGGGAAGTGCTTTTAGGCTTTGGAAAGCCCTTCCAGACACACACTAAGTGGCATATGTTGAGTTGCTGTTGCTAATATATTTATTCTCATAGTGTTACTAGTTTGTGACTATTCAGGTTTTACAACGTTTTCAGTGTATCATGCTTTATATCTCATAATTATTGCAAAAAACGTTTTCTCTAGCAATTATAAAGATTGATTTGGTCTTTAGCCTGTTGTACTGATTTTACTTATCTTAAGAAATACCCATTATAAAGGAAATCGGTTAGTTGATTGAATAACCTGTCATTCTTTTGTAGAGCATATATATTTTTCTGGTTATTTTGGAGAAAAATATACTTTTATTTTTTGTCCTTGCCTACGTAATGTGAATATATCATTTGTTGACTGATGCCCTTGTTTGGTAGGGATTAAAATCATATTATTAGTAGATTTTGATAGAAGTTGATAAAATGTGTAGTTGAAAAGTTGTGGGTCCCATGAAATATGTAGTTAAAATTTATTGTTGACTTTGACTTTAATTAAAATCTGAACTTCAATCTTTAACAAACAGGTGCTTTAAGTTCTTCCCTTTGATCACATTTTTTTTACTGCTAAAGACCCTGATTGTTTTTGAATGTAAATAATAATAAGTTGCTGCGAAAATTTGATATTTTGCCTTTTTGCGATGTAGGAACTCCCACAGGAGGGCTTCTGGGCATGGCTCCAGCAGCTTCATTTCCAAATTTAGTTAATCAAACAATGCCAAACATGCCAAATTATTTGGGTTCTGTGTCAGGTGCTTTTCCTGGATTGCTTGGAATGATTCCTGGTGTTGTTACTGGAGCTTCAGGTGGTGCTGTTTTGCCTGGAATTGGAGCATCTCTGGGGGAAGTTTGTCGAGAGTACCTTAATGGACAGTGTGCTAAAACTGATTGTAAGTTCAATCACCCCCCTCACAATCTGCTGATGACTGCTTTAGCTGCGACCACCACGATGGGAACTCTCAGCCAAGTGCCCATGGCACCTTCTGCTGCTGCAATGGCTGCTGCTCAGGCAATTGTTGCTGCTCAAGCCCTTCAAGCCCATGCTGCTCAGGCCCACGCTCAAGCTCAGTCCGCAAAAGGCTCTTCTGGTAGGTCAGCCATCAAATTTATTTATTTATTTATTTTATTTATTTATTTTTTTAAAATTTGGTACCTCTACCTTGATAATGATGGCTTGTAGTAATCATTGTTGGAAACTTTTCTTTTTTAAATGCAAATATCTTTTGTGCTGTTATATGTGATAATATATCCCACTTTTTGTTTAGATGTAGCAATGTACAGAACAAATTCTCAAAAATGATTCATGTAGCCGATCCCAATTTTATTGGGAATAAGGCTTAGGTGGTGATTGTTTTCTCAACTTCACTTTGGTTCTGTATTTTTATCTGGTACTGGAAATGGTTGTTGCATCCAACTATAGTGCTAACACTCGACATTTTGGATCTTTTTAATTTTTTCCTGAAAGCATTTTTATATTTGGGTTTTCATTTGATGGTTAGTGTTCTTGATTCATTAGAACATTTGGTATTCTTAACTATTTATGCCTTTCTTCTATCAGGGTCAGCTGACAAGGAGGAAAAGGCTGAATCCCTGAAAAAAACTGTGCAAGTTAGCAATCTCAGCCCACTTCTGACAGTGGATCAGTTGAAACAGCTTTTTGGTTTTTCTGGCACAGTTGTTGACTGTACTATCACTGATTCAAAACATTTTGCTTACATAGAATACTCAAAACCTGAAGAAGCAACTGCTGCTTTGGCATTGAACAATATAGAAGTTGGGGGACGTCCATTGAATGTTGAAATGGCAAAATCACTTCCTCCGAAGCCCGTTATAAATTCGCAGTCATCTTTGCCTATGGTGATGCAGCAAGCTGTCGCCATGCAACAGATGCAATTTCAGCAAGCATTATTAATGCAGCAGACCTTGACTGCGCAGCAGGCAGCTAATCGAGCAGCAACCATGAAATCAGCTACCGATTTAGCAGCAGCTAGGGCTGCAGAAATAAGTAAGAATTTGCAACCTGATGGAATTGTTGCTGAGGACAATGAATCTGATCGAAAATCTAGGTATGTTATTTTTACTGTCTCCGGAGAGATTTTATTCAAGTGGTGTGATTTAAAAGTTCTTTCCTTGAATCTTTGACGGGAATTTGATCAATGCAGCACTTCAAAATTTTGAAACAATTTTTTATAATTTCAGGTTTTTGCAATATGCTTAGACCAAAATGAGGCTGTCTGGTAGTTTTCCAACATAATATTGAAAAATGTTTTACCTATTAGAGCTTCTGCTTGAGTGATTACCCATATAAGGAAAAATCACTGTTCACTATACCATTTTCTTGGCTTTCAAATGGAATAGTTAACGATCACGTTCAATTTCTGCCTGTTTTCTATTTGACTGTATTGTCCACTTATGGCTTTAAGAGAATCCTCTTATAATACAAAATTATTAAAATTCCTGAAGTTTGTATGATTTGTTGTCTTGTTGATGATGATGCCACTGTGCATGCTCAAAGCTGTTGTCATCCGACAGATTCTCATATGTATTTTCTCTAGTGTATTTATTGTATTTAAGAAGAAAAAAGAACATTAATTGCTATATTGGTAAAATATAGGTGCGTGATTTGTACGTATGAAAATTGGACAAAGAACATTTGGCACGACTCTAATCTTTAGTATTGTTTCTTTGAAGTAAATGCTATATTATGGTAAGAATTACTTGTCTAAAAAGAAAATGTCCAATGAAAGTTGATCTTATGTGTACTTATGGTACTTCCATTTAAATATAGATAAATATTTAAAACCATATTTCATTGCACTTGTGCTATCTTCTGGGAGACTTCTCAAATTTGAGTTTTTTGGCATCTGCTATTTTTCTCATAGTTATTTGAATCCGTCTTCATGTGTTATATACTGCCAATCAAGGCTTATTTTCAAGCATTTTTTCTCTGCTTTCCTATGCATGGACCTGTTGAAAAACAAAAAGAGCATTTGCAGGCCCAATTTTTATAATGTTTTTTGCTCCAAAAACATGAATAGCGTTGAAAACTGAAGATTGTATTTGGTTTATTCAGTAACAACTAACAAGTACTATAACTCTACTGCAAATATTTTTGAAATGGCGCAAACAAATGTGATTTCAGTTGCCAAACCGTAGACCCACGCGTTATAAGAGTATGGCATAATTTTTCAGACTTTTTGTAAACCGCTTTATGTTCTAATGTCCTGAAATACTCCCAGGTGTGCACTAGATTATTTCCCCTATGTTTGGACTAGTTCCAGGAACACTCATTTGCTTACAACACTTTCCCTTTCGGAAAAAAATCAGATGTTTCACGATTTTGTTGTTAAAGAGTTGTCAGCTTATTTCAGTTTCTAACTGAAGTACGGAATGTTATTAATAGTTATATGAACCTTGAATCTGTGGATTTTCTTTGTAATTCCATAGAGTATGGTTAGACACCTACAGCTGAACAATCACCTTCTCCTTTATCCCCGCCTCTTCTCCGTCTCCTGTTTTGGGGATTGTGATAAGGTATGAGCTAAGAATGTTACTTTAAGGAACCATTAAATTTTTTTTACAAGCCCATCACTTAGGGGACCATTAATTTTTGCTCTGTCTAGTGCTGTTTTAAAGTAGTTTATTTGGCATTATTACTCAGACCTGAAGAGGTATTATAATAAAATTCTTTTGGTGGTTATCTTTGTTAATTTTGAAAGGTCCACATAAGATTTTGGAGGTTCCTCGTGAGATTTTAATTTAGTGAACAAACTGGGTTAGCATTGCTTGGCCATTTTCTGCTGCTATATACTGTAAATCATATACTCGATTCACGCAATGTTGCAATTTTATTATATTCTATTGTAAACAGCAACATCCACATTCCTCCACCACTGCCTTTCTATAAAGAAAGAGAGAACCAACTATCCCGAGATGTGCGAAAGTAAAAAAGAAAACAAAAGATGCATACATGCTTCAATTAGACCAAAAAAAAAAAAATAAAAAATGGAGGCTTTTTCTTGTGCTTGCTGGCAGCTGATTTTGTTTCCAAAATCTTTTCCTTTATTACCTTAATGATGCAATTTCTGTTTCTTGATTCCGGTTGGAGCTTCCTTTATTTTGTTATTCTTGACTTGAAATGTACATATATTTGAATCTGCAAACTGTCTAGATCTCTTCACCAGATGATACTGGACTAGACAGTGTGTTTCTTTCTTTGCATGCCTTTTTTCTTTTCTTAGATTTTGCCCCTCTTTTAGTCACTTTTTGGGGTGCCATTAACTTTCCTAGATGTCCTTTTGACAATGAACAGGTTTCAGCCATTATAGTGCTTTCTTCAGCTAGTTTGACTATAAATTTACTCTAAAGCTGGTTACTGACAATTTATTAGGTCACCGTCTGCTGATCATGCAAGGTCAAGATCCAAGTCAAGATCTCCCGTGGGTAATCATAGGAGACGTAGGTCACGCTCTTTCTCACCACCACCCCGCCGAGCCAGAGATTATAGATCCAGATCACCAGTAAGATCTCACCATTACTCTAGCTATGAAAAAGATCGGAGATCCTTCAGGGATGGCAGTGATAGAAGGAAGCGGCATGAATCAGGTAGATCATATGATCGCCGCTCTCCTGTTTCCAGGAGATATAGGAGTAGGAGTGTGAGCCCTCGAACTAAGAAGGCATATCGAGATGATTCAGAGTCACCACCTCGCCGTCGAGAAAGTCCAACAGAGAGGACAAAGAAATCAGCTCGTGCTGATTCAAGATCTCCTCGATATCACAAGAGAAGGTCACCATCCCCACAAGATGATGTAAACAGACCAAAACATAGAACACGCTCTAGGTCAAGATCTGTCGAAGCTAAGCATCACTCTAGTGATAAGATAAATGATAACAGAGAAGAAAAATCGAAGCATCAGGTTAGGAGGCGCCACAGGTCAGCTTCGAAAGAGGATCAAAGTCACGGACGAGGTAAATTATCTGGAAGAGCTTCAGATGAAAGCAAATCGAAACACAGAAGACGTTCCAGATCCAGATCTACCGAGAATAAATCTCGCTCTACTGATAAATTGGATCGGAGGAGAGAAGAGAAATTGAGACACCATGAAAGAAGAAGATCCAGGTCAAGGTCCATCGAAGGAAAGCGACATAAAGCCAGTAAGACATCTCCAAAACGGTCTGATGATCGCAAATCCAAGCACCGAAAGCGCTCTAGGTCAACATCTGCAGAAAATAATCGTAATACCAATTATATTGGCCTTGGGGTAAGTAAAGATGAAGATCTAAGTGAGACACCTGTCAAATCTGAAGATGTCCATGTGGAAAGTGATGCCAACTTGAAGAATTCCATGACTGTGAAGGTTGATGAGGAGCTACGTGATGGAGGTCTTCAGAAGAATTCCAACGATATTGACAGCGACTTCGAGAGAACTGATACCCCCCGTGATTGAATGAAGTTGCACTGAAGAAATATATGCATCTGTGCTTCTAGAGGTCTATGGTTTGGGATGGTCAATTTGTGATCCCAGTTTCTGGAAGAAAACCGTTTCTTAAGAATTGCTCGTTCTCTTTTGGCAATCAAGATGATTAGATGGTTTGTCGCTGTTCGAATGATCAAAGCATTCTTGTATTTGTTTCTTTTGCAGGTCCTATGGATGGCAAAGTTTGAAGCTGTACTTGATATGGTTAAAACATCCAACCTCAGATCCAACTGTGCACTGTTTTTTGCAAACTTCTTAATGAGCTTGATGTATGCTGGATTATAACCTCTCTATCAGTAGGTAGATGTTTTCTAATTTGTCAGACTATTTAAGAACCTATATGACTGCATGTTCTTTTATTATGTGATTTCTAATTCTGCTTGGAATTCCACCTTCTCCCTTAAGCTGGACATTGTTGACGTGATATAATGATTTATCTCCTTAACATTCTGCATACTTTTCTTTCTCTCTTTTTACACTATTTTTGAATAACCTAAACTTTGAAGGAAGAAGATTATGCAAGCATAACTAATACTAAACTGAAATTTATCTGGATGCATTTATTCCCTTGTGTCAGATAGGTCCTTCAATGGTTCTTACCCCTCAATTATGACCTAATGGACGATTACTTCTGGATTAGTAACATAGGTTCCACTTCCAATTTGCATTTAATGGTTTTGGTAGGCCTGTTACATTCCATAAAGATGCAGGTGTTTAGGCTAGTGTCTATTGGCGCTTAATCAGATGAATTGGCTGGGTCAAATTTTAACTAATAATTCATAAAAGGTATGCAGCAGTAGATTTTAGAAGTTAATCAACAGGATCTTTTATTATGCTTTTCAATGATTACTTGATTTAGGAGTGTTAGCTGAAAATGTGGGGTTAAAAGAAATTATTTGAGAGAGTTTAAACTTGTCAATATTTGTAAATATTTTCCTTGCTCTCTTCCTCATCTTCTATGTTTCGTTTCATTTCTCTCTCTCTCTCTTTTTTTTTTTTTTTTTCCTTCCCCACCTCCATTCTCTGTTCTTTTTTCTTCTTGGAAGTTGTTTGGTTTAGGCAAGCTTCCCTTAAAGTTGACTGCAGCCAGATGTTCCCGAGACGGTTTAGCATCATTTTTGCTCCTTGTTGAGTGTGAGCAGAATGGCTAACTTACTGTGTTTAATTTCTTGGTCAAAGTAATTTGTTGTTCGTACACAGGTAATTTTTTTGTTTAAGCATTGGTTTTTGGGCTTTTTCTTGAAAACAGTTTTACAAAAACAAGGGAGCCTCTTCATTATGTCATTCATAAAAATAGCTATTATTTCTGGTACTAGTGCAAGCTACTTTCTCTGTGATTTCTCAGTTTCATCGTTTTCTGTGATCCTGCCTATGTTAGAGGGTTGGTTTGTTTGCATCGAGAATGTACAGTTGAACTTCTAGCCTCATTAATCAGCTACTTGTAGTTGAAACTATGCTTTTTGTTCCCTTTTGATTGGATAGCACGTGAGAGCATATTTATGTTATGAGAATTATGGAAGATTAGCCTAAACAAAGATAGTGATCCCTACTGCTATGATTTGTGAATATTGTTTTTTAACTTTCGACTTTACCCGCTTCCCATTAAGGTGGATGCGCCAAAAATGTTGAATTCTTGAGCAATAAGCTAAGCTTCTCCGGTAAATAATAAGTTCTCAAAATCAACTATGTTCTGTACTAAATAAGTGAAGGGTAAAAAACAATGGTAATTAATCAACTTATGGTGAAGTTTCATGTTAGTCACCTAACTTAAGGCTTGTTTGACACTCTTTAATTTATTTTATGGTCTGTCACAGGACATTTTCAATCACATTCACACAATAAAATATTCTACATGTATATCAAAAATTTTTCTTTACTTTTTAACTTCACGTTACTCCTAAAAATCACTATTCAAAACTTTTTTTTCTACCAAAATGATTGCCAAACGGGCACTTAATTTTGTACCAAAGTGGTAAATGAAGTTTGCTTTTTGTTTGAGTTTGTTCACTTGGTTAAACTCCTTAGTTTTTCCCAGGGAATGTCCTATGTGGAAGATCTGTTGATGCCACACTAGATTGCTATCATGCCACACTAGATTGCTATCTTCCACATTGAACATTCTGTTAAAAAACTAATGGGTTTTAATTGACTGACTAAACTAAAACAAAACGCAAACATAAGCGACAACTTTGGAACAAAATTCAGTTTTTTAGAACCATGAAACTTAAAAATAAATAGTTGTTAATGCTCAGTGCATGTACTTGAAAATTTTCAATGCTCAGTATGTGAACTTGAAAATTTTGTTAATGCTTAGCGTTTTTAATTTAATAAATAGTTGCTAATGCTCAGTACGTGTACCTGAAAATTTTGCTTCTACTTATTGTTGGAACATAAATTGCTTTTACACTAGATATGTAACAAGACCTCGCATGTTTAAGCTTTTGTAATTGTGTAATACTTTCCATAAAAAAATCTGGCGAACATTTGATGCTATCGAAATAGTCATTTGTCAAATGCTATAGAATGAAGAACTGTGCTCCCCTTAGAATGAGAAGTAAGAGACTCTTAGCTAGATATTACTGTGGGACTCCTTAGAGGAAAGCAAGGTAGGAAGAATATTTACTTGCTACGGATCTAGTCTAGTAGCTATACATCCTTATCTGCATATTCTGTAGTAGTTCATAGCTACTGATCCAGCTCTAGTACGGATTGAATCTTCTTCATCAAATGCTATTGAATGAAGTATCATGTGCACCTGAAGATTATTCAACTGAATCGGGAATTATGATAATACAGACCTATTAGGCCAAAACTGAAAGCGTTTCCTAACTGTACCATAACATCTATAATTTTGCTCTTTCTAGGGCATGTTGTGATGAAATTTAGTCAGATGTAGTATTGAAAGTAAGCAGAATCTGTCAATCCGGAATTATTTCTTCTTCATTGCGTATTTCCAACTTTTGTGAAAGACATGCACTGTTTTGTTTGAGGAATGATAGTTAGCCTTCAATTATGCTGTGTGAAGTAATGACATTTATGCATTTGGATCATGAAGTAATAAATTTGTCTACTTCTCTATTAATTTCTGGAAATATTATGTTAGTGTTTAAACAATCTCCCCCCAGTTGTCCCTCCTGTTTGAGTCTGTAACCTCTCCCCCCTTCCCACATCATTTCTATGCTGTTCTCTTTACTACTGTCCCGTCTCTGTCCCCTCCCGGCTCCCATCCTGTCTTGATTATTGAATATAGACTAAAGAGAGCAGAGCCGAATCTTGGTTCCCAACCTGGATATGGTGGATTTAACCCCTTAACTGTCTGTCTGTGCTTTAATTGTCTTTCACTTCCTCTGCTCTTTCTTTTTTTAGGAGAATTGGTCAAGAGGATGTGCTGAGCAACTATTCATGGGGGGTTCATGCCCTGTTTGTGGCCAAAAGTCACAACTTGGAACCAAGTACTGTTAGGTGCTCGAATACTTAATTAAGAATGTGTTTTCATGCTCCCCATTGACCTCTAATTAACTCTAATTTATGTTTGAACTATAAATATTACTAATTTATACTAGATTACACATTTCCCAACTTTGATAATAATAGAATGAAGGGTGAATTGCATATTTATTCCGCAACATTACATGAAAGTTGTGATCTTGTCGCTAACTAATCATTTCGGGCATTAAATACAGTGGCTGCACATGCCTTTTAATAAAGGGCAAATTACTCGAGTCATTAAAAATAAATAAAAAGAAAAAATCTAAAAGAAAACGAACGGAATAGGGAAAAATTATATGCTACCTGGATCAATAGCCGTCTTAGTACATCTTTGATTCTCGAGTGCAGCATCCCTTGAAAAATAGAAAGGCATCAACGTATTAGAAAATGTGTTGTCAATTGTTATCTTTTCATTTGTTAATTTCTTTTTCAGAAAAAATTGCTGTCTTCTCAAAGTTTTCACGATGAATATTATTTGAACCGTTTGTGGAATATTTTTAACAACGCTTATATATAGAATCTGGAATTTTTTGGTGGGGACGTTCATGTCCATCTCTTTATTTTCTGATCATTTTTGGGGCGAGTAACTGCCCTTACTGCATATGCTTAGATCAATAATCATGTGGAAGCATGAGATATTTTAGGGCAATTATTATTGGCCAGGCTCAAAGCCTATGCGCCCTTTTTTGGGCCTGGCTTTGAGCCTGCCCCAATAGCAAGGCTCGATATTTTATGATTTTGAGGGACAAATAAGTATAATTTAGTTATCAAGCAAAATATCAAATATTACGCAGAATCATGATTTTGAGGGACTAATCTTATCGTGTTCTTCTATCATTTTCTCCCCGTTTTGAACATATAAGGATAGAAATTTATGTACCAAAAATCTTTTTCAATTTTTGTTTCTTTCTTCTAATGGATGAGAAAGAAGATGCCCTAAGCCCCACTTTTCAATAATGACATCTCGAAAATTTTTTGACAAAAAAAAAAAAAAAAAAGTGAAAATTACACCATATACGCCATTTTAATAAAATATTCAAATTATACCATTCATCAATTCTAATTCAAATAATACCGCAATATTAAAGTAAAAATGAAAATGGAATGTTTCACTCCAAAAAAATTGATATCAAATTTGAAGGCATAATTTACTCAACCAAACAATTCCTATCCTAAATTCCTCAATTGTTGCCACAAAACAAAATCCCAATCTATGTTAATCTAATTATCCACAAAATCGCCTCAAATTAGATTGAAACCCCTCATCATCAATCTTCCCAAATAATCTTCTCAAAATCCCCAAATTTCTCCATCTATCAATCCCTCCATCGAGCCATATGTACTTGTTCTATATCTGGACGGAATACTCCGATTCATGATGAACAATATTCAACTTGAATTTTCCAATACGGTAAATGAAACAGATTGTAAGAGGTTGCTGCCGTCTGATTATAAAGACATGTTCTTCAGATTAGTGAATCATGTGGCCCGATGGGGGCAAAATGGTATGTGTATTATTAATTATGATGTCTATATTGAAAATTTATTCTGATAATTCTTTTTTCTTTGTCAAGCTTCTTACTTATTGCTGAATTTATCAGTTAATTACAGAAATAATTTAATGAATGGTCACTGAACTTTGATATGGGTAATTACTTTCTCATCAATCTTTAAAAAATTACTGGTTGCTCACTAAATTTTGCTATATATTACTACTCACTCATCGAAATTTAAAAGGTTTCTCATTTGCTCACCTAAATTTAAATAAAGTTACTCGTTACTCACTAAACTTTACAGTAGATAACATAATGAAAATGATATGTGTGATTGATGAGTAACTTTGTTTAAATTTGGGTAAGCAACGAGTAAAATGTCAAATTTTGGTGAATAAGTAGGTAGTAACCTATAGTAAGAGTAATGACGTAGTGCATAAGTATGATTAGTAGTTTCCCGTTATAATTGTGATTTATCCTTTTTCTAGTTGTGTTTATCGTTACTAGTAGATTTTATCTACTTTTTTTTTATTATCTCTTGTTTAGAATATAATTTTTTTTCTTTATTGATTAGAATATAATTTTTAATTAGATTAGGATTTTAGTTTATTCAAGGCAAACTTCACTAAAATTGCAATTTAAGTACCAAAATGTGTTCAAGTGTGTGAATGTGCAATGTCCATGAAATATGATGCCAAAAATCGACGAAGAATGTCAATGTGTCATTTTATCGAACATGCCGCCGCGTTCAATGACAATCTCTTAATTCACAAAAAGCTTCCAACCAAGTAAAATTCACCACATTCAACACACCATCAAGCCAACATCTAATCGTATCCCATCCTCTATAAAAAGGAAATCTAAATCAAAGAAAATCCAGGAAAAAAAAAAACCTCAAAGAAATTTAAGGTTCAATTTCGACAATTTTTGGAGATAAATGATGCAAATAGGCATGGAAACTCATTAACATTACCTAAACATGAAGTGTGTATGGATGCATTGATGCGAGAATAAAAAAGAAATCAAAAACCTGAAAAAATCCGAAAAAGCATAAGTTAGGGATTACCGTTTTATTTTTGAAATTCGAGGAAATTGGATGATGTTTTGAGATTATACAACCAAAATGTTGTTGTAGGATATCCATCGAGTGAAGAAAAACAAGTAATGGAAATGGTTTCTTGAAATTGTGAGAAAAACGCGAAAGAGAAGAGGAAATAATGAAAACTGAATTTTGGGATTAAACGTTTTAATTCAAAAACTTGACACGTTGCTCGAGCAAGAGTCGAGCGCTAGGCGAGCGAAAAAGCTTCTGCTTCTGGAGCTCAAGCGATGGTTTAGCGTGAAGTGGGCGAAAACATATTGACAAAAATAGCACCTTATTTTTGAAAATTTCGAAAAATAGCATTTTTAAATCATGGCACGCACTCCAACATATATGTTAACTCAAAAAATGCAATTTATCACAAGTAAGACAATTAATGAATTAAAAAAATTTCCCACATACTCAGATCAAACTTAAATGGAGTAGAAGATATAAGTGTTTCATGTCTGAAAAATGGCACTAATTCCCTATGAGCAAGACGCTAAACCTTAAATTTGTGAGAAATGACATGCTAAAAATCACTATCGAGTGAGTATTTTCCTCTATTAATGAAAGTCAAACCCACTAGGACCTATTGAACAATGCAACTTTTATTTTCATATAAATTTTTCCATTGTATAACATGATCCCAATATGTATGATAGAATCAAAGTGATTCTTACTTCAATCCAAGCATTGGATCTCCCGTCTTATCTCAATTGCTCCCCCTGAAGTGAAGCATAGCTAAAAAAAATTATTATTGACATCTTATGTGAAGACACTTCTTCGTTAATTGAAAGCNGAAAATGTGCTGCAACTCTGCTCTGACAATCCCTCGACCCGACCCATGCTTCTCCTTCTTGCCAACCCGACCCTACGTAATCTCCTTTCCAGTCTCGGTATCGTTCCGGGTCAGACTCGTTTTCCCTCATGGACCATCCAAGTCCATCCCAGACGACACCGCTCAGCTCTCTGGCTCTGATCCTGCCTGTTTCTATGATTTACTGGGCATACCCGAGACTGGAACCCTATTGGAAATCAAACAAGCGTACAAGCAGCTAGCGCGGAAGTACCACCCGGATGTTTCTCCTCCGGATCGGGTCGAGGAGTATACCAAGAGATTTATACGGGTCCAGGAGGCATACGAAACGCTGTCGGATCCTAGGAGAAGAGCTCTGTATGATCGAGACATGGCTAAGGGAATCCACTTGGCTTTCTCTGCTCGTAAGCTTTTCGAATTCGATGAGGTTTGTGGTTTTTTTTCCCGAATTTTTCGGTTTTGTTAATTTTGTGGTTCCTCCTAAAATTTTTAGAATAGATGGTTAACATGATACTACTTATAGGCAAAATATCATATGTCATCTATTTATGAAAATTGTGCATGGCGTAATATTTAAAATAAATACATGTTTCCCTCTTTGCCGCATGTTGAGAATAATATTTAAAATGAATACATGTCCTCGCTTGGTGAATAGACAAGGAATCTAGTGTATTATTGAGAAATCCATATTATGTGTTTGTAGAGAATCTCGAATTGAGTTTGTTGTGATTTCTCCCCTGGTTTCAATTTAATATCCAGTTTGCTTGTTTTTTGTGAATTATTGGGTGTTTGGAGCTATACTTCAGATTGGTTCGTTTAAGTTTTTAAATTTCTAAAGATCTCCAATTCGTATTTTTCTTCCTGAGGCATCCAATTCGAGGTAGGTGAAGAACTCTGTCTTTTGAATGCTCTTTCGATTCTTTAGAGCTATACAGAATCTAATACCTTCAATTTCAATGGGTTTCAAATCATATGATATTCTTCCCCACACACTGTTAATATTTGAAACACGTCGCTCTCAAGTTATACTCCAAACTAAGTCTGCAAGGAGGAGGTACAACCGTTAAATAGATGTTATTACATATAATATTTACACAATTGAGGAACTAGGGATGTTTCCAATACGAGGACAACTTGATTTCTTGTATCTTCAGACAAAAAATAATATGTTTGATTATTTATGGTTGAAAGTTTTACTTTGAGCGGTGCTATTGACACTATAAATGGACTTTAGTGCTCTCCATTGTGTTTGTCATAAAAAAAAAATACATTTGTCTATTTAACCGGTAAATCATATGATTGTGGAAAGCTTTTTGTGGAGTGCCAATAATTTGTTCCTTAGTTATAATTCAGTTGTATGTTACTTAAGCTTATTTCTTATCTCTACATAGGCATGCTTTTTAAGGATATTCACACAAAGGATAACTGGGCTTCTGATTTTGGTTAGTTAAATAGCAATTTTTCAATGTTATCAAAACCATTCCGGAGCGCACGGTTCAAGGACCGGGTCGGTTAACCTCCAAAAACCATTTAAAAAGAAACTGGCTTTAAAACCACAAAATCGATGGTTCCAAGGAAACCAATGAACCGGAGCTGATTTTCTCATATTGGAAGGGTCAACTTTTGAACAACTTTACTCAAGGGATATTGTACGCGTAGTTTTCACTGCACGACCATTATACCTTGAACATGCAATTTTATAGAGTAATGCTATTTAGCCCCAAGTGTGACATTAAATGAAAAAATACAATTAAACGACTCATTTAATTTTTTCTTTTATTTAGCGTATCACCTAACACCACATAGACTGGAGTTATAACCCTAGTGGGATTAAATAATATTACTCAATTTTCTAACCATTAATTCTCTGTTTCATGTGGGATTCATTAACCTTTCAACCAAGCTTATATATATTGGATGTTATATTCCGTTTCTCAACATTGTCACTTTGTGGGAATTAGAAGGCTCTCTCTTTCATATTGATACTGTGTTAATGTTTTTGCATATTGGGCAAAAAATAGTTGTTCTCGATTAGTAGTATTATCTAATTCTTGTTTATTATTTGAAAATTATTATTTTTTATTTATATTTTTTTAACTGCTGGTTCGACCTAGTTGAACATTGCAATTTCTAGTTTTGGCTTCTTATCTTTCTAAGTTTTCTTCAGTTGTGCACTCAGCAAATGGAGGACAAAAGTGAATGGAAGAGCCGTTGGCAGTCGCAACTTTCCCATCTCAAGAAAAGAAGCATGTACAAGGACTCTGGTGATAATATGTCATGGGGAGCAAAAATGCGCAGGCAAAGGAATGAATCATCTTAAGAACTGCTATGGCATATTTGATAAGGTAGAGATAGTATTGAATAGTATTAGCGAAGAAAAATAAGTTCAAATTTGTTCTTTGTACTTTCCACTACCATCGAAAACTACGCACCAAAGACACCTAATGTTTTAGTTATGAATTATATAGCTTTACAGTTACATTCTTTTTGGAAGAAATATAGTGTAATAGAACTATATTATAGATTACCTTTGTATGCAGTCTACATATACCAAGCATATTATAGGCAAGATATATAATTGTATATATACAAGGAATTAATGAGTTTACACTCTTTTTTGCATACTCGAGCTTTTGGTTTTTGCTAAATGAATTTTAGTAGTACGAGATTGCGGATTTTTGTAGTCAAACCTAGATATCCGTGTGATGGCCCGGGACGAGGGCACTTCTTGTGATATTTCGACATGGGATGCATTTTGTTTGGCAATTTTTTGGATGTTAAATACTATTGGACTGGCCACTTTTCATTGGGATTGGAAACACATCACATTATGGTAGTGTAACGTTTCACAATTTAATGAATCTTCCACTTACTTGATGGGTTGACTAAGAGATTATTTATGGTTTAATTCTTCAAAACTTATCAAGGGATATAATCCTTTTGGTATAAATGGCTTATCGGTTTTGGCATGGATGTTCTTATTTGGACATCTTGTTTGGGGCTATTGGATTTATGTTCTTATTCCATTTGAATTTGATTATTTCTTGGAAATATTCTATATATTTTGACTGAGCTTGCTTGGTCTATTTATGCTTTAGTTTTGCTTCTAGGTTTGTTATGGAACCTCCTCCTCTCTACTCTCGTCCATCTACTTATTTGTGAGTTGTAATTTGCAATTTGTGATGTGTTGATTGATGGGACAAACTTGGATTTAGTATGCAATTTGTGTTTGGTTGATGGGATGATTAATGTGACCTGAAAAGTGAGTGGTTAGAATTTGGATTTAGGAGTGCAATGTGTTCTAAATCCAAATTTTAGCTCAATTAAACCAATTTGCTAGAAAAAATTTGACATGCTTGTTGATATCCTCTCACATGTGGTGGGACCCACACAGGACCCATATAAATTAAAATAGCATAAGGGTTGTTAGGGAGGATTACACCATCCCTGGTAGCCTAGCATTGTTCATTTTAAATTTGGATTTAGAAGTGCAATTTGTGTTTGATTGATGGGACCTGAAAATTGAGTGGCTAAAATTTGGATTTTGGAGTCAATTCATCGTTTGGTCACTTCAGTACCACCAAAATTATTTTACCCATCCATCCACTCATTAACATGTTGCAATGTGTGGATATGATGATGACAAATCATGGAATTGATAATGACATGTAAAATTATGGAGTCTGTGATTGCACATCACACGCGAAGAATATGCATCCAAAGTGATCAATAACAAGGAAGAAAGGGTGTTGCCCTAGCTCCACAGGGCTATGAAAGACGGCTGCGGAGCACATTGCATCCAAGGTGAGAAAGGGGTTACCGAGCTAGAAAGCCCGACTGTTGCCATGGAGGGTCAAATTTGATAGGTTTATGCTCGTTATATATGGAAATGCGACAATTTACTCAAGTTCTAACTAGAAAGCATGATTCACGTAACACCAAGACACTCAACACGACAAAGACCAATAAGCGAGCTAGAATGCATCATGTTGGTTGTGCAAGCGAACACGGTCCTACAAGAAAGGAACACACTCCATAAAAATGGGAGCTTCCACTTTTAGGATCCTTTAAGCACTCCCAAGCATACTCTCAAAAAATTAGCAAAGAAACAGTCCATTGTGTGTCGTGTTTTGTGTAAATTTAGGCAACAAAGGATGTTAAACCAGTATCGTTTTTTCAACTATTTGAAGACGATAAATTTGTTAATTGATACCATACAACAATTTCTACTCCATCTTAACAAATATACCCTCCTAGATATACATCGTTTTAAGACAATATTTAAGATTGTCAAGACACAACAGGTGTTACGGACGGACTACCAAAGTTGAAGTTAATGAAATGAATGGAATTATCCCTTTCCCTCTCTTACATTGCATGTAAAAGACGTTATCTGTTACAAAACAAAATTGTGGTGGAGAAGTGAAACTACATCTACTTTTACACTCAATTAGAACGAAGAGCACATCAGCTTAAAGCAATAAAATAAAAAACCAGAAGCTTATGCATCTACCATCTCAGCACTGTTCAATTTTCATCTCGGACCTCGTTATAGTTTCTGTTAGGATCTATTAGATCTTCAACTTGAGCTGAAAAATCACACGGTCAGTAGTGTAGGGATCAGGAGACGCACAGCATTACTGCCACTAACTGGTATGCAATTTGATCACAGCTGAAAGAAACAATTTCAGATTGCATGAGCAAGCAACTACTGCACCCAAGGGGTGTGTGATAAGCAAAGGATCCAGCAATTACACCAGTAGCCGTCTCAAGTGCCAGATGCTGCTACATAATCAACAGGCTTTGCTTCTCAACAGAGAGGAATTGCTGTCAGGTATTGCTGGATGAACACAAATTAGTAAGGAATGACATATGGCATCGCATAAACATCGGTTGACTCCACATGCATAGCTTCAGACCACACGCAGCGTTCCTGATTCATCTGATCAGAACCCACCTCAGGCTTCTCTGACGGAGGATCTTTCCTGCTAAACAACCAGTCCTGGTCGTCAAATTCAGACCACTCCATCTTGGGTACTGTAAGTACCACACTCAGATACTTGGAATCTGGATGGGCAGGTTTCCTTGATGCTTCAGCAATTTGATCCTCCAACTTGGGAACTGTGAGTGCCTTGCTCATACACTTTTCAGGGTCGGGAGGTTTTTTTGATGCATCCACAATTTGATTAGTAATAATAGTTGCAGAAGAAGTCTTTGGTTTGGAAACAGACAATTGCTGGGCTTCAGTCATACCATTTACCCTCTGGTCCTTTTTACCCAGTCGAACGTTCTCAGGAATCCCCTGCTGCTTATCAGAAGGAGACAAGTTGGGAGTTCGGGCAGTGTCCAATTTTCTTCCATTCTCCATCAATTGATGAGAAGCTTCCTTCAGCAATTTATTAGGCCTGACTTCACTCTCTGTGAAACGAGTAACACTATCAGCCAATAAAAAGGTTAAATAGAGTCGACAAGCTTGTACAATTCATTGCAACACTGAATTCTAACAAAGTTAACAGTGTTCAAGACAGGTTCGACCCAAAGCATTCTAAAGATACCTAGTATGTCAGGCATTACCCACCCAGAGCTTTCCCATTATTATCTTCTCAATAGTAGGAAATAAACAAATATTTTTTCAAATAGTTGCAATCATGTTAATTCTTTTTCATTGTAAGACAGGACTCACCATGGATAAAACCATTGCTACCCAAATCTTTTCTTTTCCTCATATTTCCCTCATTAACAGCATTGCTGTTGAAGTCTTTCACCATATGCATGCTCTTATAACTAGAAACGCCAATGAGGTCATTCACGTGTTGATCTTTCGATACATCCTGCTTGGTTTCCTTATCTTCACTATTTTCCTTCACCTTCACCTTCACCTTCACCCTTTTCTTTTCTTTTTCCTTCCCTTCGTTTTTGTCCTTTCTATGGCTATGTTTCTTTCTTTCTTTATCCTTACGACTTTCTCCCCTCTTAATATCACCTTTTTCTTTAGATTTCTCTTTCCCTTCCAATCTCTGGTCACCGTGTTGCTCCACCAGACTGGGATCATCGCCTTTTCCTTTAGATTTCTCTTTCCCTTCAAATCTCTGGTCACCCTGTTCCTCCACCAGTCTGGGCATCCCCCCAATTTTATATTTGGCCATTCCAGATAAGTTCCATATTGGCACACTGGTTTTTCTGTGAACTCCATTATCTTTGTTCTGTCCCTTGTCATCTGCCAATAATCCCGAAGAATCTCTCACAGCAGCTCTTGCTGCATCTTGATCCCTTTTGCACACACCTGAGACCCTCTCAAGTAACTGGCTCACCGATTCCTTCTCATGATTTCTGATCGTACTGTTCGGCTCCAATGCAAACTTTGATTCCTTGAGATCCAGGGAAACAAGGTTGTTTTGACTAGGTTTCCCTCCATTCTGAACCTGAAACTGTGTAGCATGTCTCACTTCATCCGAGGAACTTCCTGTAGCTTTGTTATGCACTGTTGGACGAAGCCTCTCTTCACTTTTTCCCTCAATTTTCCCAGCAACAGTTGACTCCTCAGAGATGCTGCTTTTCTCTTTATCTTTGCTTTGGTCCTCCTCATCCTTCTTCTTGTTCCTGTGTTTATCTTTCTTGTCTTTGCGTTTTTCTTTTCGGTTGCTTTTGTCTCTGTGTTTCCCTTCACTTCTATCCTTTTCCCTTTTCTCTTTACCTTCTCTGTTTTCCTTGTCCTTTTCCTTATGCTTTTTCTCCTTGCGCTTCTCCTGAATATGCATCAATACGTTCTACTCAAAATCATCTTCAAATTTACTAAATAAAACAACTATAATCAAAATAACATCTGATATTAGAAGACAAAATCATATAAATCATAGTTGAAGATGAATGCCTAATGAACATGATCACTCAACAGGAATTTTACGGGAAGGGATTCTTAAGGTGAGCTTTAAAACTCCCAATCAAAAGTCAAATCCATTGTCCATACAGAAAATCTTAGAATTTTCATACATATACTCCAAATGCAAATCACTCCAATCAACAAACTTCAAGAGACTAATGCAGATTCTTGCTCCCTCCCTCCACCTTCTACAGTTCCAATTACCACTTCCCACATGTAAGTTGTGGCATTAATTTATCAGTCGTTGAAATCAAAAGTAGAAAAAAAAACCAGCTACATACACACACATAAAAAAGTTTAGGTCATAAAGAGTGGGGGTAGATGGCCACACAATTAAATAGATTACTATTAAGCACAGGATTCCAATTCCACAGCTAGATGAGATGCTCGACCAACTAGTTGGCTCAACATTACTTTCCAGCTAGGCTTAAGATGTGGTTATCACCAAATTTGACTTAGGAGTGGAAATGAGTGAAAACTATGTTCCAGCTGGACTATTTCAATTACTTGTGATGCCTTTTGGTCTTTCCATTGCACCCAACACTTTCATGCGAGTGACGACAGGGTATTATGAACTTTCAATGAAGCTTTATTGGTTTATGTTGACTACAAATAAATTTACAATCATGGCAAAGATAAGCATACAAATCATATCAGACAAGCCCTAGATGTTATGAGACACGATAAATTTTATGATAACTTGAAGTGTTGTTCCATGAGAAACGAAGTGGTTTTGAATATCATTATAAGACTTTAAGCTAGATATTTATAAGATCAACGTAATTTAAGTGGGGGTGAAATAATGAGCCATATCCATGAGGCTCAAAAGAAGAGACTTTACACAATTGAAGAGAGTTATGACAGAAGCTCGAATTTATATAATGTCAGATTTTGATACACTCTTTGTTGTGGAGTGTGAGGATGTGGGGATAGGAGGTGTTGTAAGTCAAGAAGGAAAACATGTGGCTCTCTCTCTCTCTTTGCCGAAATTTTTTCACACTGTGCCTAGGCTTGAGGTCTTCAATATTGGTTTACTAAATATTAATTGAGATTTTTTGTTTGTACCAATCATGTGGCACTTGGATATATGAGTTCACAAAACAAACTCAATATAAAAACATGAAAAATGATATTCTTTAACAACTTTCATTCTCATCGAATGTGTAAAGCCAAAGAAAGTAACAAAGTGGTTGATGCACTTAGGAAATGATTTGTCATGTACTATTGGTCAACATATGATTTGGACTTTCATGCCTAGGTTTGAACTCTTCAATATTGGTACACTATTTGTTGCATTGGGATTACTTGTTGGTACCAATTACGTGGCACTTGGGTATACGAGTTTACAAAAAAAAGAAAAAAAATCACGACGAATGGAATTCTTTTCTTCTAACAATTTTTATTCTTCTTCAACGCATAAGGCCAAAGAAAGTAACAATGTAGTTGATGCACTTAGCAAATGTAGTTACTCACCAACTACAAGGCATGCTCGAGTAATAGGATTTGACGAGTTTAAGAATCAATATGAAGAGGTTTTTTATTTCAGTGAGGTAATTAAATGGTAAGAAATTTCTACAAAATGAACATAGATATCAGAAGAAGAGCTCAAGAGAGTTGATCCTACCACCACCAAGTGATATATGCAAGTTTTCTTGTTGGAGTGAGATGTATTCAGAAGCAAGACTTTAATTTTCTCAATTCTTCTCGGACTAGTATTCTTATTCATATTACACTAGATTTGAATTGGTTAGCTATTAGGCTTTATTTGGGCTCTTTAAGTATTTCTTTTAGGTTCCAAATATTACTAGGATTACTTTCCTACCAATTTAAGATAGAATAGATATTTTGAGTCTTAAAGATTTGACAGGCCATATTGTTAGAGAAAAATAATAATTGAAAAACTACGGGCCTGTTTGGTTTGTGTTTCCATTTTCAGTTTTGAGTTTTGAGGTCATCGGTTTTCTGCTTTGAGGTTCTGTTTTGGTATTGCTAAAAACTTGTTATTTCTCAAAACCAAAAACTAAAACACACATTTGGTTTGAAATTTTGAAAAATTGTTTTCCAGTTTGCAGAGATTTAAGTTTAAAGAACTATATCTCTGGCATTTACTTCTCTGAACATGCTTTGTTCTTTCAATTTCTTCCATTAATTGTTGGTTAAAGTTCGTTCAATTAGAACCACCATAAGAAATAACTATTTACTTTTCTATGATGCCACTACGAGCACCGTCATCTTTAACCATATCACAATGTGTAATAAATAATGACAATCCACCAGTCCCACCAGACCAAAACTAATGATTGTCTTATTTTGTTACAGTGGCAAAAGATGATAGTGATCCATCTGCAAATTTAACTTTTCATCCGTCTGAACAAAGGGTAAAGGAAACAAACAAATTTAAATGACTAGTCATGTGATTTATGGCACTGTGGAATCAAATGATACTCGAATAGCTAGCGCCATTTAAGCAAGTTGAGCGAGCACATGCATTAAAGGACGAGATATTCAGTTGGTGAAGCTGACCAAAAAGGAAGCACGACTAGTTTAGAAGGTGATTGATAAATAAGAATCAGACGACAGATGATAGTTCAATTACATTGAAACTGTCTGAAATACGCTTGAAAGAGTCAAGAAATGTTCTACACTTGTGCACAATGGGAGAAGAAACCAGTTTAAATAGAGACAAAAACAATTGAACCAGACTGAAATACATCTAAACCAACCTAGAAACCATTTGAATCAGACAGGAAATAGGCTGAAGTGGATTGCTAAACTGTTATGAAAGTGGAGTACTCTATAATATCGAAACTTCTTTTAATTAATTAAGGCCACAAAGAACAAAATTCTGGCATAAGACAGCCTTAAGACCATCACAGTTTGGGCCACAAAAGAAATTAAGGAGGCATGCTATGATACCACGATGAATTTTGTAAAATTTCATACATTTCATTGAACAATCCTAAAGGCTACAGTAACAAATATATTTCATATATTCCATTGAACAATTCTAAAGGCTACAGTAACAAATATATTTCATTGAACAATTATAAAGAAAGCCTAAAAACTTCTTAATATCTCTCCTATAATTATACCTTAGTATCTCCTCTAATTATGCCATAATCTTTCTTCTATAACTACGCTAATATATCAACTATACAATACAGGAATTCAACTATTTTCCGCAACTAGCTTAGCTGTAACACAAGCCAACAGTTGCAAAATATGTTCAAGGTTGAATCTTTCTTATACTCATAAACGAAGCTCGAGCTTTAAATAATATTTAAAGCCCTATGGAACCATAAAGAGCCACAAGAAAACCATATTTTTCAGTAACTTCAGTTGACCAAATGTATGTTAGACTGCTCCATTTGACCAAGTAGTTTGAGTCCCAGTGCCTTCTAAAAATTTTGTTGTTCCTAGATTTTAAGCTCTGTTACCAGTTTGGGGCTCACGAGTATTTCAGAAAATTCATATATGCTAAATATAATAATATTATTGCCCCAGCACTCTACTTTGGAACCTTCTCTTTTTGTCTATTAATTTTTAGAATCAGTTCAATGTTAGTTGGATTCAAATTGGAAGTTCCTAACCCATCAGGATTAAGGTTTCATGAAGTCTATATTGAAGTGCAGGTACTCCATAAATGCTAAATTATTGCTCAATTCACCTAGTTTAACCATCATTTTCTAAGTTCGTAGAACTCACAGTTGTTCTAAGAACCCATAGCAACATTTCCATGTCAGTGGTCCAGAGCACCCGAAGAAGCACTTGAAAGTTGAAACTCGTCATCTTTCTATGTTTCTTTTAAATTATTTTGGTTGTAAACCATACCCATCTAAAACGCTTTCTTCTAACCTCATCTGTCTATTCCTACTTTCAAATGAATAAATAAATAAATATAATTGAATCAACTAATGATTAACCTCTCCAGCACACTTTGATGTCAGCTCAACATTTAGGCCAACATTAATGTCAAGACTTAAGGGCAAATATTAACACAATGCACCAGCAATAGGACATACTAGAATTTAACAAACAAGAGTTGAGTTATTCATCAAAGACAAATAGTTCGTTATTCGCTTCCTTTTTCTTGTAATGTTAGGCTTGCTACAAATCCATGATGGGCAGGAACGGATCCAGTACTGGACTACAAGTTAGGCTAATGTGTATATTAAAAAATAATAATAAAAAAAATAAAAAAATGAAGTGGGCTAGGGTCTGGACCGGGCTACAGCCAGGCCCAGGCCCAGTCCCCCCCACACCACCACATCCGGCCCTATCCCTGGGGGAAGAGAGCAGGCAGGGGGGAAGCTTATGCATGATTAAATGAAGCAGCATGAAAAATACAAGAGCTATAACATGATCTGAGCTACATTCACCCAAGCATTCATGGACTGATGGACATATCTATCCAATCAAGTAAAAATGTAACGGTCAATAACCTGGAAGCATCCATCCAAACAAATTCAATAACCGCTTGCAGCTCACTTAAATCAAAACATCAAAAAGAAGGCACAATAGTGTTAGGTAGCGAACTAATGCATAACCTAAAAATTAGGGGGAAATAGACTTAATTATCTATAGCTTTAAGCCACTAACATCTGGAAAGAGAAAATTGAAATGGGTTCAACTTAGAGATGACAACAACAGTAACAAAGCTCTAGAAATTCATATATACATATATATGTTGCATTCAAACATATCTAGAAACTGTGATGGAAATGTCCCGAAAGTATAATGGCAGGAGAAAACTAAACAAACCTCTCTCAGTATGTCCAAATTTTCTGATTGATGCTTTCTTTCATATCCTGGTGGTGGAAATGGAAAGCAGCGAGACATTGCACACAATCCTACAACAAGCAAAATGATTACTATTGTGAAAACAATATGAATGAACTATTTTCTCACAATAGCAGTGTTCCAATATGGGAATGGAACAACAATTATGTTTCTCTCTATGCACCATGACCCCACATTGAGTTCAAGCTTCAATACTATTATCTTCTCTCTACTGGCAAGCCCCCAAAACCCACTTCTTTTAACTCATATTTCACACCAAATGCATGCTACAATACCGCACTGACTTATATACACCTCAATATTAGCTCCATTATGCAATTGCCGAGTCAAAGAACTGATCAAACTCAACAGCAATTCCCAAAACAATATAAGTAGCAATAAAATTAACACTTGTTTAACCAATCACTAGATAGGAGAAACTTAAATTGCAGCTTTTGCAGTTAAACCGTCCCCAGAAACTAAGTTAAAACCAAGTTAATCCACTAATAATTGATCCGGGTCAGTCTACCAAGCCAATGACACTCAATAATCATTACCTTCTTCTCCACTTTATCACCAAAATTTAACCCCAAAATCATCCCCACAATCGATCAAACTGCAACAAAATGGTGCAAACCCTAAATTGTACTTCAACTCAAAATTACCATATTTCCTCTCTGTTTTTCTCATTCCCACCTCGATCACCACCTTAAAATTTATATAAACAGTCCTCTTCCATTCCCTTTAGAAAACAATTATTCATGCAATTGCAATTTTGGAAGTCAAAGCCGATTTGAAGATTGGTTCATCAGAAGATAAAAGGCAAATCCCTTTAATTTTGCAATCTTGAGAGTAGTGTTGTTTCTGGAAAAGTCCTTACCATTCAGAATGTCAATTGAAAATCCTAGACAAAATCCACCATCAGCACAACAATCTCTCAGTACCAAAAACCCCAAATTCAAAACAGACCCAGAAAAAGGGAGGAAAAGAAAATCCGCCCCGATTAAGAAGTAGCTAATTTGGCGGAATAAAATAGCAGATTAGCAACTTTTTTAGCAAAACTCCAGAAAAAGAAATTCCTTGTGAAATCAAATCGAAAAATGTCCGAAGCTCAGAAAATCAGAGTAAAGACAAATCAATAATAGAAGCTTGGTCGAATTAAATTAAGTTAAAAACTAACACACATTAAATTTATCTATCTTATTACCTTGCCCGCTACAAATTGGAGTGTATTTGTAGGAAGGGGCAAGATCTCAATTTTTTCTTGACAATAATATCAACTAAATCATAAAATCCTCGAACCCACTTTTTCCCGGATAGAATTAATATCTATATACACATATAATTGGTGTTTGTGCGTATAAATCTTTGCTGTTTTCTCTTTAATGCTTCTACATAGGGGTGATAGAGAGAGGCTGGAGGGTTTATTTGGAGAACTTGGAAAGGGAACAACATAAAATGAGGGGGCTGAGTAGAAATGGGAGAACGCCTACGTTCCTAGTGGTGTCCACGTGGCTTTTTAAAAAAATAAAATAGCTTATAAATATTTTTATTTACAACTACTATTGCCTTATCCATATTTCATTTCTACCTATTTATATTTTAAATAATTTATAAACACTTTTCAGATATAATTAGAGTGTATTGAGTCACATTATTTTGAAAGAATATATTTTGAAATAGTAAATTGATGGAGAATGTGTAGTTGAAAATGAAGGAAAAATTATTGATATAATAAAAAATATTATTTTATTGAAAAATGTGTGGTTGAAAATTAATAGAAGAATGAAAATAAAAATTTTAATGTGGTTCAAACAGGGACTTAACAAACAATT
>CAIGRB010170586.1:4890-22534 GCA_903798255.1 Fraxinus quadrangulata | reverse complement strand
AAGACACAACACGAAGGGAACACTTGAATATATTCAAATCTTTGGGGACCAGCCAGGGTACCATCTAAAGGAGGCTATTATTACTTGTTGACAGTAATTGATGACTTTTTCAGGAAAGTTTGGGTATTCTTCTTGAAGCACAAGAGTGATATTTATTATTATTATTATTATAGATGAGTAATGCTACTACAATATCAGTTTATGTGCATTAAATTATAGAATTAATTAAATAAATAAATAGTTTTCTATATTTAATTGGATTTATTATTTCACGCATATGATGACTTTTTAGTAGAAGTCGAGTGCTACCGACGTTATTCAAAAAAAAAAAATTAACTTATTTGTACAATTATTGTTAACAATTGTGATTGACACATTGATATTATTAAAATTTGAATAATTGATTTAAAAAATATATAAATATGTTATTGTCAGTGTAAGATATCAATCATAATAATTGTAAAAGGATTGTATAAGAAGCATGACTGTTCAAAAAATAGAATATCTTATGCTTTTCGTCGTGCACGTGGCGTAGTCCTGATTTGACAAAACTGAAATCACATGGCCAGCATGGCAGCAGCTTCCTCAAACCGCAATCCTCCGAATAGTAAAATGGATATTAATTCCAAGGTCAAAATCAAAGACTTTTCGTTAATCTTAATCCAGTGTTTTCAATCCTGTCTACAATAACAATTGAATTTTGCCACATCTACTGAGGAAGAAAAATCCATAACAATTTTACTCCTATATCACCGGCCACTTAGGGTGTGTTCGATTGATATTAAAATTAAATTTTTAGTAGAATGTGATAAAAAGTTTTTAAAATGTGTAATTGAAAAGTTGTGAAACCTATAAAAGATGTTGTTAATATTAATTATTTGACTTTGACTTAAATTAAAATCTGATTTTAATTCGAAACAAATAGTAATCAAAAGTCCACGTAAATATTTAAAAAGGAAAAAATTGCATTTCCGAATTAGGAATAATACTATCTAACACCACTGATATTAGACCCTCAATTTAAATGTCGTGCAAGTGATTGGATATCTTAAATGTGATTTGTTTTCCTACTTTAAAATGTAATCTATCAATTAATGATATTTACGCAACTGATGTTTAGTACTACTGGAGCTAAATATCATTACTTCTGAATTATTATGTGAATGTTAACTTTTCATAAGCAATGTACAGCTCTCGTTTGATAAAGATTTTCAATTTTTATTTTCTTTAAATTCATTTTAAGCTCTAAATTCTCACAATAAATTAATTTCAGTTGTATTATATGTGCATAATATATTTACACAATAATTTACATACACATGATGATGTTAGATATGAATTAAGTGCTTGTTTATCTCCCATTTTGGGAGAAGAAATAGAGTTTTGAATAATTTTTTTTTGGGAGAATGTGTGGTTGAAAAGTAAAGTAATTTTTTTGATTTGTGTGTAGAATATTTAAATTCTCACAATAAATTAATTTTAGTTGTATTATATGTGCATAATATATTTACACAATAATTTACATACACATGATGATGTTAGATATTAATTAAGTGCTTGTTTATCTCCCATTTTGGGAGAAGAAATAGTTTTGAATAATTTTTTTTTGAGAGAATGTGTGGTTGAAAAGTAAAGTAATTTTATTGATTTGTGTGTAGAATATTTATTTGAGTGAATATGTGGTGGTGATTGTTTAATGTAGAAAATAATATTTGATAAAATGGAAGACAAACATGGGCTAAATTACTTATCCACGAAAAATGTACACATTGATTGACACTATTATTTGTCAAAAATCTGACAATAGATTGAAAAAAAAGTTGTCAAGATCAATGTACGAAAATTTGCCAACTTACACGGATGTATACCAATGTGTCAACCCTTATATACATGTAGCACAATCTTTAGATATGATTGTGTCAAGAATTTTTCAACCAAAAAAAAAAAAAAATTCCACTCTCTTTTTAACACTTCACCCTTATACAAATTATTACGTAAATACTTATATACAAGTACCATTATTCAATTAATCTTGCACTCTAATACATATATTTCTCTATTTTTTAATTATAAATTCTTTAACAAAAAAACCACAAAATCTACTCAAAACAGATCCTATAAAATTGAAAAATTGACAAAACAACACATGTATTTATAGATTCCCATTCTCAATTTAAGCAAAAAATTAAAGATTTCTCAATTTATTCACACAGAAATACTTCTTACAAAAAAATTTCTTGAAAAATATATATATTAAAATATGCTCTATGGGCATGTTTGAGCCACATTTTTTTGGTATAAAATGTATTTTGAAATAATAAATTGATAGAGCATGCGTGGTTAAAAATGAGGTAAAAGTCTTTGAATTCCGTATAATATTATTTTATTGAAAAATGTGTAATTGAAAAGAAGAAAGAGAAAAATATATTTTGAAAAAAAAATGAAAATCAAATAAACCTTATACATATTAAGAATATTCAGAACCCAACTACACTTGCAAAATTCTAACGAGGCACCTTCCTAAAAGGAAAAACAATGCAAGTAGGGTGGTACATGATTCGGTTCTAAATGCAAGTAGGGCTGGACATAGTTCAAAATTGAACCGAACTCGAATTTTCGAGTATTTAATAAGTGGCCGTCGAGTTCAAATTTAATTATAGAACCATTCAGTTCGATTCCATTCGATTCTCGATTTCAATACAATAATTAAATTTTTTAATATTTACAATAATGCTACATCATTTCAACTAATGACATGTGTCAATTTTAGCTCTTACAAAATAATGTAGTCCAATCTCATAATATATTTTGCGTCTCTTTTTGTTGAGTTCTTCATGGATTTTGTTGTTAAAATCGTAAGAAGGAAAGAATAGCGAGCTTACAATAATGAAGAGAGGCATAACCAATCTTCCAATTATATTTATCTAGAACGACACTACGGTAGTATAAGAAATTTTGATAAAATTTAGGTCAATTTAATTAAGTTGGGCTTGTGCTTTAAATTAATTGAAAATATTTTGAGTTTGAACTAAATTATTAATTAGCAAATTTATTTAGAAAAAATAAAATAATTTGATTTATTTAAAATAAAAAAAAATTAGAAATATTCGATTTGATTCGAATATTTAACTTATAAAAAGAATTGATCGATTCCATTCGATTTGATTGATTGTAATCGAAAGTTTTGTCTCTATAAATGCAAGTACAGGTGAAATTGTTGAGGTTCTCACATACACGCAAAACCCTTTAAATATAATTTCTTGCGGCGACGTGCTGTTTGATTCTTGTTGGGTTTTGGACTTTTTGATCTTCTGGAATCATTTGATTTTGAACCTCTCTCTCCCTCTCATTCTCATGAACTTCTTAAGAGCTTTGAAAAAAATCCTGAAATTCTTTCTGCCATTCTATTTTTTTTCCAGAAGAAATTCTTCAAAGAAATCATGCGAGATAGTTGGAAATATTTGCTCAAGACTCTTTATGTAGTTTTTGCATTCATTTGTGCCCTTTTACTGGGTGCCTTTAAAAGTGTGTAAATTTGTTTTTGAAGTTTGAAGAATTCTTGTGTAATTTTCTTGATTGTTCATCAGCTCATTGTTTCTTGTTTATGAGTTTGCAGGTTTGCTGGTGGGTCCGATTGCTTGTTTAATTCTGATATTGGGGAATCTGGGCATGATTTTAGGCCTTTTCCCTGCACATGTTGCCTGGACAGTTTACACCCTTGTCAAGTATTATTTTTTGACCTTTTTTTTAACTCTCCCTAATTCTTGACTGCTTCTATAAATTCGATAGTTGAGTGTTAATAATATGTTTAATATTGATTGAAATTCTAGTAACTTGTTAATCTTTTGTAGTACAAGGTTGAAACTGTCATGGTTTCAGCGGAACATTCCACGTCGGAAGCATGGACTTCCTTCGTGTGGTTTATATAGGCTTGGCTCACCAATCTCAACGGTTAGCTTTTGAGGAATAGCTCTCCGAAGTTCCATGATATTGGTATCAGAGCAGCCATCACGTTTCGAGATCCTGGTTGGTGTATGGGCGCTTGCCCCGCGTGGGCGCTGAGGTCGGAAGCGTGGTGGTTTGTCATGGTTCCGGTAGAACTTATGGGGGTTTGTATCCCACGTCGGAAGTATGGGCTTCCTTTGTATTGTTTATATAGGTTTGGGCTCTCCAACCTCAAATGCTAACTTTTGAGGTATGGCTATCCCGAGTTCCATGACAAAAGCCATCAATTAAGTTCATTTTGTGTCGAAGTCCGCAAGAGAACCCACAACGAAGCACAATTCCTAATGAAGTTTCAAATGTTTTGGTCAAAAGTCCATAAAGCTTTAATTAAGTTCTCCATCGTTTTTAAAAAAATAAAAAAAATTAGGAACTTTTGTGATTTTCTAGTTTCCCAGAAGTTTCAGTTTTCAAGACTTGAAAGCATAGTGTTTCAGAAGTTCTGCTCAACCTAGACTTTAGTTGTGATTTTGATTGTTGTTGTTTGAAGTTTGCTGTTGATTTATTTATCCTTTTTATTTATTTATTTATTTTAACGTGGGTTTTCCATACTGATACTGGTCGAATTTTTTTTTTGAAAACAGAACAAATAGGTTTGATGCACCACTTAAGGTTGCAATATTTTTTGGGTTGCCTGTTCTGTTTGGTATCTGGTTGGCTCTTAGCATAGCTGGTAGTGTACTTGTTGGAGTGGGATATGGTTTTTTCACTCCTTGGGTTTCAGCTTTCGAGGCCTTCAGTCTTGACAATGAATCCAAGAAATTCTTCCACTGCATTGTGGTATTTATTTAATCTATCTATTTCCATTTTTCTCTTATGGAAATTCGATTTTTCTTTCCTAATTTTTGTTTATATTTGATTTTTTCTTTTGGTGTGTGAAAATTCAGGATGGAACGTGGGGTACTGTCAAGGGTAGTTGTACTGTTGTTCGGGATTTCGCTGATATATGCTATCATTCTTACTCACTATATCTGAAGGAGTTACGTGAATACCCCGCATCTCATGAACTTCAACCTCTCAGGTAATGGTTTTCAATTGACACATTGAGGACGTGTTTAATATGCGGTATTTGATAGGACTCGACATAGTTGGAAAAATGGACTAAATAATGTATAGTGGAATAAATTTTCCCTCTTTATGTAAATAAAATAGGATAATTTACCAATTCTAACAAAGCCAATGCAAAAATAAATAAATTACAAGAACACCAATTTAACATAGTTCAGAAACTTGCCTACGTCCACTGGCCCAACTCCGATTTAATTCTTCCACTATAAACTTCTCTAGATGATACAAGAGGACCACAATATCATCAAGAATTCAATAATTCTTGGTTCACCAAAATATTCATCATCCACTAGGTTGATTTACACAAACAAATATTCAAAAGAAGATTTAATGATACTGAAAATGAGACTGATCCATTGTAGAGCACGTCACTACGATTCATTGTGTAAAATTTGAGTCAAAACTGACAATGCTTCAATCTCCCTATCGTCTAGCAATGCTCTAATTTTCCCTAGTATCTTTCTTATCTCTTCTCTATTTTCCTATCCAAACTGTGTTCGAAATATCACCATCTAAAGTTGATGTAGGAGATAGATTTATCGTATCGACTGCGGTCCTCATTGCCTCTACCCTAAAGCGTTTTGGTAGTTTAGCATGAGACAACTTACATCTAACCATTTCCTCTAGTGTCTGTTAATTCTTTCAGCCGTTGGAGTTTTTTCCAGTCTGATCCCATGAACTTTGTCTTTAGCTTTCTAACGGACCCCTACACTTACCTTCATTATTAGCTCGAATATCTTTCAACCATCTACCTGTTTCTCTTTAAACATTGGCATGGAATATTTTGAACATATAACATTTGATCTTAGATTTCATACCGCATGTCCAAACCTTTCTTGAATGATCATCAATAAACGTCACATAAGAATGTGCACCTCCAAGAGATTTTGTTGGTATAGAAGAAAAATTAGAATGAACCAAATCAAGAATATTTAATTTTTTAGTCAAGTGATATGAATGAAAAGTAACTGTGTTTTTCCAGCCAAGCAATCAACACAAGTTCTAAGAGGCATACCTTACACATTACAAATTAACTTCTTTCTAGCAAGAGTTTGAAGTCCTTTCTTGCTAACACGACGAAGCCTCTTGTTGCAAAGGTTAATATCTGCAGCTTTCTGAACTGCATTAATCTGTCCTTTGTAATGCTTTGTTTGCATAACATAAAGTGTATTCGTCTTCATTCCTTTGACCGTTGTTAGGAGCCTCTGGTGAGCTTCCATTTACCTCTTCCAAAACTGTTATAAATTCCACATCCTTAAATTTTCCGTAGAAATCAAATTGAGGCGACAACACCGACAATGCTTACACTTCGGTGTTCCCTATTTTGACATTGCCAAAATCACCAACAATATAAGAGTCAAAGAAATCATGACATGAGGTGGGCTGGAAGGAGGCACCAGAGTCATTCACCCAATCAATGTCTTGGCATGCAAGACTGACTGTGTCGTCATTAAGGACAACACCTAAATCACCTTTAGTCAATATTGTATTAGTCTGTTTCTCACATGTCTTTCCTTCATACTGTTCCCTTTTCCAAATTCTACATTCACTCTTTTTATGTCGAAGTTTGTTGCAATGATAATACCTCAATTTCTTTCTAGATTTAAACTTCCCTCTAGAAAAATCCTTTGACCGATGACCACTAGGCTTTCTGCTTTTACTTCTTACCCACTTTTCACTCTGTTCAGTAACAAGGGCATCAGAAGAATATTCACCTTTTTCCTCTTCTGGCTTATTCGTAGAGCGAACTGTCTTTAACCATATCCATGATTAGTTTTCCATCAGGCACTGAATTGCTTAATTAAATCACTTGTGTATTCCAACTGTCACGCAAAGAACAGAGCAGTAAAAGTGCCTGCATCTCATCTTCGAGGTTCATCTTCATAGTTGATAATTAATTCACTAAGCCAATAAACTCACTTGTATGCTCTACCGTACTGCGCCCTTCTCTATACTTCAAATTTACGAGCCTTCTAATTATTGTTGCTTTATTTCTGGTGTGTTCTTCTCGTACATGGATTCTTACTTTTTTCAATTCTTCAGCAATTTTATGAAAAGTATTATGATCAACCCACTATCTGATCATAGTAGTGGTTTTCATGTGCTATGTTTCCCATTTCATTAGATAATTTTTCTTGCTTTGCTGTACTCTTAACATGCTTAAACAGATCTTTGCAGTATAGCATATCATGCATCTTTTGTTTCCCAATTGAGTTTTTTGACGAACTCAATTTTATCATCCCAAACTATTTTTCTTCAATTCTATTACAACAAATAATGAATATCAGTTATCACTTGTTCGGAAACAAACTAAATAATACACGGCAGAATAATTCATTTCCCAATTTGTGTAAATAAAATAGGGTAACCAACCAATTCTAACAAAACTGGTAGGAAAATAAATAAATTCCAAGAACACCAATTTAATGTGGTTCGGCAACTTGCACACATCCACAGACACAACTCCGATTAATTCTTCAACTATAATCAATAATAATGAGATTGCTACTCTTCTAGATAGTACTAGAGGATCACAATATCATCAAGATTCAATGATTTTTGGTTCACCAAAATATTCATCATCTGCTAGATGGGTTTCTACGAACAAATAATAAAGAGAAGATTAATGATCTCACCAAATGGAGTCCGAACTGAAACTGACAATGTTTCAATCTCCCAATCGTCTAGCAAAGCTCTAATCTTTCCTACTATTTCCCCCCTCTTTTCTCTATTTACTATACGTAAACTTTCTGTTGCTGTTTCAGTTTTCTCACACAGAATTCATGCACATACTGCACAATTTATCAAGGCAATCATCATGCCCTAATGGGTCCTTTACTTACTTAATGATGGGGTTTCAGGAATTTCTCCACTGGTCTTCAAACTATATTGTTTTTATTCTTTTAATTAATTGATTAGGCTTTAAAGCCAAACTAGTTCAGCCAACTAATGGGGCGGACAAGGAATTTGGCTTGTTTTGGCAAGGTTGAGATTGTTGCCTCAAAAAATTCTAAATTAAGAGGACTTCATTGCAAATAGAAAAAAAGTTGCAATTTTAATTGAACACTCCTATGCTTGCTGGCCCGCTGAGTCATATAATTTGAAAAAGCAATTGGAAGTGGTAATTGAATATGAAAAGGATTATAAAGAATCCCAAGTTGATAAGGAAACCAATGGGCAATCCTTGATTTAGTCGAATATATAGTTTTTACATGTGGCTAGAAAGTTTTGTGAGGAAAAATTGTAAGTCTAGTATCCTAATTTTTCTTACTTCTTTGTGGGTTGTACAAAGAGTAAATTGGTGAGTGAAATTTCTATATAATTATACAAATTTTCATATAGTGAAAACTTTAATAGTCCGTAAATTTTTAGTCTAATTTTAATATTTTTCTTGTCTGTTATTTTTCCGTGAACAATAAAAATCCTATAGGCAAATAAAGGAAATTTGTCTTAATTCCCAATGAACAAGATTCTTCTTATCAATGATAAGTTTATCTCTTCATTCTGTTTTCAGGTTGAAGGAAATTTATATTTGACATAATTACGTTAATTAGATTTAGCCCCTGTTTGAGCCCCATTCTTTAAAACTCAATTTTTTTCAAAATCATTTTCAACCACACATTATTCTAATAAAATAATTTTGCATGTAAACCCAAAACATTTTAACATTACATTCTCCAAAAACATCACTTTTTTACAAAATCTATTCTCATAAATATGAGGCTCAAACAGGGGCATAATAACTATGCTACAACTGGTTATATTTCTCCAGAGCCAGGTAAAATTAAGTAGGGATAGCATAACATAAAATATTTACTGTATAATCTCCTTCGTTTGCAGATAATTTTGCTTAGATTAACATTTGCATTTAAAATTTTGGCTTCTTCAGATTTTTCTGATTGGAAAGTATTACACAGTTGAATACATGTGAAAAATGTGATGGAATTAAACGATCATTATCATTCTTAACCTTCTTGAAGAAACCATCTTGCAGACTCATTCATGTGCCTGGGTGCATCATTGTTGGGTTGATGGGGCTGATAGTAGAAATTCCTCTTTACACGGCAATTGCAATAGTAAAGAGTCCTTACATGTTGTTCAGGGGATGGCATAGATTAGTACACGATTTGATCAGCCGGGAAGGCCCATTTTTAGAAACAGCTTGTGTTCCAATTGCTGGTTTGGCAATCCTTATGTGGCCGCTTGTTGTTATTGGGAGCATCATAATGGCTATATTTTCAAGTTTTTTCATAGGATTATATGGATCCGTTATAGTATACCAGGTATGTTTCAGCCAGAGATTTTTCAAAACACTGCTTTCTGAATTACATGTGGTTTTTACTGATTATTCATGGTGATGCAGGAAAGGTCCTTCAGAAGAGGTGTTGCTTATGTCATTGCTATGGTTGCTGAATTTGATGAGTACACGAATGATTTGCTCTATCTGCGCGAGGGGTCAATCCTTCCAAAGTAATTAGTTCCATTCATTTCATGATTATTATTTTTTTTAATTTTTTCCTGGAGGGTTTTTATCAATGCTTCGTGGATGAAGAGAATTCTAAGCTTAAGAAGTTTACTTACAAGTAAATGAGTAAGTAAACAGTTTTTCTTTTTGGAAGTTAGAAATATGCGAGTTTCTTATTTTGACACTGAAGTAAGAATTGCTCTAAGAAAGGTAACTATTATAATTTAGAAGTAAGAAAAAGTACGTCATCCAACATATTTGGAGTGAAAAAAATATGAGTAATTAAGTAACTTTATCCATTTTTTATAAACTTAGCCAAACATTCTCAAAGTTTTATAGCCTTTTTTGTGCTCATTCATCTTCCACGACACTGATCTTGTTACTCATGGCCAGGCCCCGATACAGGAAGAAAAGTAAATCCAATTCTGAGTTTTCTGTTCAGCAAAATCATTCCTCACATGGAAATTACAGTTCTGTCTTCACTGAAGCTCCTTCAATCCTTGTGCCAAACCTTGTAGCATCAAGATCTCTTCGGGAGGCAATACATGAGGTGCCAATGGTGCAGGTATGCATGTTCAGTAATTAGGGCAATTCAGGATAATTTGACATCTAAGACATGCAGAAACGACGTTCTGTTCCATTAACAATATATCATACTTCCATGTTATAGCTTAGCTTAAGGATACAATTGAATGCTAACAGGAAGAAACTTCTGAGTACACTATAATGTCAATTAATTGAAGGATAATGCAAGAGATTTGTGATAAAGTAATTTTGAGGACTTGTGGAGTAATTGAAATTCGACTTTTTGCTTTGAAAAACTAATGTGGCATGCATAAATATCTAATTGCTTAGAAAAAAACTAGTGTGGCATGTAAGTTAAAGATATACTTGCTCTAGATCTTCTAGTAGATCGAGCAATGAGCTTAATGGAATTACGTAAACGGATACATCTAGCCGACCCAAACACATTTATTGTTAAACGAAGCTTAGTTCGTTGTTAAAGAAGTTAAATTAATGCACTTACTGAGAAAAGCAGAAAAAATAAGAATGAAGTTGAAGCAGAAGTGTATAATAAACTTAATACACAAGTAATAGTAATTTTTTTTTTTATTTTTCACTTTACATGAAGCTGGTGAATCAATTAAATGAAAATTCCTACTGCCTACTATTCTGGTATACATATTAAGATCTTGTGAAGGGTCCATTGACAAGCCTCATTAATTATTGTTGTGATGGCAAGCCAGTCACTGCCTGTACCGGATTAGGCCATGCTTTTGGCATGATGAAGAGAATAGCTAATTCTCTAACAACGGGATTATTGACAATTTTATCACGTTTTAAAGTTCACATTTGCTGCTTGCCACTAAATAGAAATGAATGGTCTCTTTTATTTTGCAAAAATTGTAACAGGTATGGGGAAGCACAATGAAATTATGCGAACAGATAGGCAAGGAACTATTGGATAAAAATGTGATAACAACTGCTGACCTCAACGATTGGTTGAAGGCAAAGAAAACAAACGATGTGTTCATTGTTGCTGTTGGATTGCCTTGTTTCTCATTTTTGCAAACGATGCTGCACTCAATTAAAGCTGGCTCCAATGGGCTATTGCTTTTGGATGATCTTGAGATCACCCATTTGAATCGACCCCAGAGCAGATTGTTGGACTGGTTTTTCCAACCTGTGATGGTCCTCAAAGAACAAATCAGAGTACTTTCTTTGGAAGAGGGCGAGATACGGTACCTGGAGAAGTTGATTCTGTTTGGAAACAATACAGAACGCCTTAAGACTTGGGAAAATGGTAGTTTTATTCCTCAAGACCCTGTCAGGGCTGCTCGATTAGATGGTATCAGTCGCAGGTAAAAAAATTACTTTACTGTTGGCCTAATATTCACACCGTAAAAAAATTATTAGGTGGGCATGTATTTGTTGACCTAGGCTTGGGTGGTGAGAAAAACTGTATCCATATATTTCATAGAATCAACAGCTACCACCACTTATTATCCATCCATTTCATAGGATCTATAGTTTATAAGCACTTAAAAGCACTACCATCTGTATACTTATAATTAGTTGTGTGCTTAGCAGGATGGTGGGAATGACTAGAAGTGTATCCAAGTTTCCGACTTACAGAAGGAGATATCGGCAGGTTGTTAAGAACTTGATATATTATTCAGTTGCAAAGGATGGTTCTTGTTCTTTAACGAAGGAGGGTTCTACCAGATCCATTACTTGTTCTGCAACTAAGGAAGGCTCCAACAGATCAATGTCTACAAGATCAATTGGTTCCATAGATATTGTCTGAGATATTTACCGTGCTGAATTCTTTTTTTTTCTTTTTTGATTTTCTGATGTTGTACAATAGCTACTGTAGTCCTCTAGATCATATTGGCTTGTAAAGTTTTTGTTACACACTGTTTTTTGAGTTAGAAACTTTTTCGAAGAGAATGTACAGTGGCCAAACACACCTGGTGTTCAGTTTGTATGTGAATTTTTTGAATGCTCCATAGGAAATATACGTTTAAATTCTCATCTTCAAAGTCTTGCACAGATGCACACGGGTATTGTACACAACGATGTATTTATCTAGCCTCGCGGTTGAGAGCTAGATTCAACCACAAATATCAAGATGCTTAGCTTGATAAACATCTGCACAGCCCTCAAGTGCTTAGCTAATCGTTCAAGTGTCACAACGCTAATAGGACATGAAGTCTTAGAAAATACAGTATTTGAAATTTTATGAACGCGGAGTCAATGAGTTAGCTGAACTAATCCATGTCTCTCTCGAAAACGATACTTGAAACAAAATGGTACACGTTCTCGAAACTGATTTCGATGGGAGTTACTAACTCAACAGAGTTTAAAATTCTCACTAATTGTTATTGAAGGGCGCTTTTTGATTTGACGATGGGAGTTACTCAAAATGGTTTAAAAATTTTGAATTTACGTGTAATATTATTTTACTGAAAAATGTGTAATTAACAAGAAAAAGTGAAAAATGCATTAAAGTTATAATGGAGCCCAAACAGTGGCGTAATCTTCTCTCTTTACCTGAGATCTGATGCGAACAATCAGTCGAAGGAGCGGAGCTTAGAGCCTTTATTGTAATCTCTTTGGACATTTTGAATGAAAAGATTGTGATAAAAATGCACAAAAACATTAATTTATATTCTAATTAGCTGGCATAATTACAACCAAGAACGACCCGGGACGTTCCACCCGAATGGAATTAGAAAATGCCCCGAATCTTTGAGCATGTGACAAAGATCAAATCTTACCTTCCAAATCATAATACGTCTAGATATTTTATGGTCAATAGTAAAATAAATGAACGCTTCGATCGATACTAATGGCACGGAAGCAATGTTCTAAAAATTAGATTGAACTAGACTGAACGATGTAATCGGAAAAATCGTTACTCTGAACAGCACTATAGGTATAGGAAAAAAACAACAGAAATTACACTTAGAAGGTTTTCATTGGAAGAAGAAAAAATAAAAATAAAAACAGGAAAACATGGTGCAATTCTGTAAAAAAATTCCTGTACCTGCAGGTTTATTGCATTACTCTTTCTAAGAAGAAAAGAAAGTTCAATTGACAAGGAAGTACCAATGACATGTTACATCATTACATGTTATATTTGTTGGTCATGAACGTCGACCTTATGGCCAATATCATAAAATTCTAAATTTTTAGCTATTGATAAGTTTTTGTTTCTATATTGATAAAAAAATTAATTTATTTTCATATCTTTCGTGGTAGGCCTCTAATTCAATTTTGTGGATCCCTTTAGCTTTTGACATTTTATCTTATTAATTCAATATGAGAATTAAATTTAGAATGTTATATCTTGAAAGCTGATACGATAAATTGTCAAAATCCAATCATACTAGTCAGTTCAACGGAAAAAATCAAAATTTGTTCAATTTAGATGAAAGAAAAAAGTCGCAAAGTTGCATATCATTAAAACAAATCAAGAATATATCTTCTTGTTCGTACGAAAAATTGGCCTATTTAATTACCTAAAATTTTGTTCTGTTGTTTTTTTTCCAACCGATTTGAAATGCTCCAAGGGTTGAGCACTTGAGCTGAAATACGTTGTCTCAAGTTTCCTGTCTTAATATTTTTGAACTTTTTTGAGTCGATATCCATTTTAAAATATTGGCTGATATAGAAACTTTTTCTACATAAACCAAAAGGATCAGAGAGAAAAATTTCAAAAACTTCTTAATCAATGAGAATCACACAGCCAGATAAATATATTTTACATGAAATATTAAAAATATGTGTGCTTGCACTCATAAAAGGATTCACTTTGCCAACAGTTTCTGAATTGAAATATAAAATTTATGGAATCAAATTAGTTGGTGGGCTATATATCCCTACATAGAGTAAGAAGGGAGGCCTACCACCCCTTTAGCTTTCTCTTTCAAATTGAGGTACCAATTTACAATATAGGACCACTACCCCTCCATACCACCTCCTCATGCTACCTTCTCTTTGGCAAAAGCTACTCCTAGCCCACCCACGCCCTGTATGTATGTATGTAATGTGTGTGAGTTGATCCTCCACCTTTCAAAAATGTAACTTTTATTATAGTTGAAACTGTATAGCTCAATATCTACTAAATCGTCATGTAACACCTATTTATCCAATGATTGTCAAAATTTATGAACCTAAAATTTTGTAATTTAATTTAGCCTAGTGCATCGAGAAATTTGAGACGAAACATGTTTTCATGACGAATTTAACAATAAATTAAACACTTTAAAATTGGAAGTTAATTGGTTAACTTGATATTATAACAATAGGTTGGAGATGAATGGTAGATGTCTACTAGAGTTTAGATATTGGTAAAATATCTATACTTTGGAATGAAACTATTGATCTCAGTGAAATGTTGTACTTTGTAATGCATTCCAGTGGAGTTCAAGAAATGAAAGTGGTCCAGAAAACACACACACACACACAAAAGCCATAGCTGTCCCAGTTTACAACAAGTTTGTACTCCTGGTTATGTATATGTTTAAAAGTTACTTTGGCCCTGTTTGGACTTCATCTATTTGATGGCCATTATTTTGAAAAAATGAAGTTTTAAATAATAATTTTTGGAGAATATATGGTTAAAAAGTACGGAAAAATTTTGGGTTTGCGTGAAAATATTTTGTTGTGTAAATGTGTGGTTGAAAATTAGTATGAGAATTAAAGAGTTCTGTTTTAAAGGGAGACACACACGAGATAAAATGAGATTATGAAAACATGTTTTTGAATAGTAATTTTTTAGAGAATATAGTTAAAAAATAAGTAAAAATTTTGAGTTTAGATATAACATTATTTTGTGAGAGAACTGTGATTGAAAATGAGTTTTGGAAAAATATAGTCCAAAGAAGGGCTCTTTTGAAAAATATATTACTTTAAAAGTAAATATCATTCATAAAAAAAATTTAATTCTAAAAATTATGTTTGACAAAATAAATAATTTCATAATAAGGAAAAGTTGATCAAGGAATAATGAGGCTTGGAATTATGGTTACACAAACTATGGTTGGCATATTGTACAAGGATAAAGAAGTGCTGGCAAAGGGAGAATTTTGCCCAAAAGGGAGTGAATTTTTCACCAAATTCCAGATACTACTAGCAGAATATATTTACAAGACCGGAAAGAAAGAGAAAAATTATAGTTTTCAACTGAAATGGAAACCTAGAAATGCATTAAAATTAAGATTCAAATTATTGATACAACAGCATTTCATGTCTTACTTTTTTCTGGAGATAGGATAGTCAAGTATTGAGTCTTGTTGCATTTCCCGTTTCTGTGTTGGTGCAACCTAACTGGGGGTTCAGATCATCCCACTCGTAACGTCCTTCCAATGGTAAGTCCTCCAGAATGTCAAAATTGTACCTGCATTTATAGAAATTGTGCACGGCTAAGAATTTTGAAGTTTGAATTCCATCTGCACTTCGGAGGATGGGATAAAAACAATGTTTTAATGAATTCAGTGAGAGTTACTTGTCAGTGAATTGTTTTTGGAGGTCTTTTTCAGCAGCGGCGAAGAATTCTTGGAGCTCAGTTTCCGAAGGCATCTTCTGCATCGTACTGCGACAGCGAGAATTTGCCTCTCGTGGCCTCGAAGTAGACTCTAGCTCAGCTTTAACCTCGCTCGATGGAGGGGTTACTTTGCTGAAAAGTCAAAAAAAAATAAAAAATGCAATGGATATTGAAGAGAAGTGATCAATAAAAATGTAAATAACATTTTAATCAATTAATTTACCTCTCTCTACGATCCACAAGATCATATGTCGACGTTTGAACTTCCACAACAATCTCATTCTCCTCCTGTAAATCAATATCTAGCTATTAATCACTGGACAAAAAAATCGTGGCAAAGATTCAGTCGAAGATTGAATTAAACATTTACCTGCAGATCTGAAAATTTCGAATTCTCTTTCACCCCTTCATTGATTTCATTACTTGAGCAACAAGATGCTAAAACATGATCGGAACTAAAGTTCTCGCATGTCGAATTTCCGGAATCTGAATTCTCCGGCGTCATTATGCTTAGAGTTCGAGTTTCGGGCTGAACTAAGGATGTGGATAACTCCGATTCTCCTCCAACTTTTCTCCTTTTACTCACCGTCGTAGTGGCGGCTAGTGCTGTTCTAGCTCTCGTCATTCTGATGCCATCCTCCGCCGCCACCTCAGCAATTCTCTTACACCCTGTCATTCTCTGTCCTAGTTTTCAGTGAAAAACTCCAAAATCTGGAGAAAAATCACACGAAATTAACAGTAATAATAATTAGTTGTCGCAACTTTATGATCCTCGTAGAGGCTTTTATGCTATGCTGCAATAAGATCAAGAGCTATATGAACATTGCGAAAATTCCTATTTCTCTCTAAGAATTTTGTGCAGTACAGATTTTTCTGCCTTTGAATCGCCTTTTTCTGTTACAAAGAACTTGAGAGAGAGAGAGAGAGAGAGAATAAGTGAAAGGAGTGAAGTGCGTAATGATGATAACGAAGATGCTTTCTGAGCAGACAATTCCGTTTATCGGTTTGGATAGCCTTCTAATTTTGGTATAGTCCTAACTCCGTTAACCATAACGGGATTCTTGACGGCGCCGTTACGTAGATCTACCATGGAATTTTCTCCGGTGGAATTACCGTAATTGCCTTGAGACATGGCATTGACGTTCATTTAATTAGGTGAGTACATACCTGGATAAACGGCGTCAAACTTGCGATGTTTCCATTTATAATTTTATATTTAGAGAGGATAGTTTACTGTTACGCGACAAAGTACAATTTATAGGAAGATCATACTTCCATAGATGGAAATTTTCGAGTTTGATCCTCTTTAGTATCAAATACCAATCCATTGTCTTCCATTACGACTCTTCAGTTTTCTTAGCAGAATAAGGTGGTGATAGTCGCTTCTGACATTTGATTACCTACAAAAATTGGTTGGGATTATGGAAAAGAAAGTTGATACACGTGAAAAAGAACGAAGTTTAGAATTATAATAATTTCGGTAAATAAAAGGCATTAGAAATTATCTTAGACCTTTATGGATGTATTTATAGACGATCGATTTTTGTCCAAGTGCCACATGATTTTTAGCGCTTTATCAAACACGCTCTCTATCATTTGAATATCTCTTGTGAGTAAGGTGCATAATCGTCGTTCAATTATTGAGTGAATCCAGAACATGGGAATAATCCCATAGATATGCATCATGGTCGTCGACTGCCATTATTTGGTGACATTAGGGTTGGAGCTCAATTTGTTTCCTTCATAATATCATAATGATTAATAAGTAACGTCAAAATCGTTCTTTTAAAGTTTTGAAAAGTATCTTGACGATATAACTCGACATTTCTAAGTGAAAATATACATTAATTAACAACATTAATCCATGTTTGATTTCTCTAAAAATCAGATTTTAATAAATTTTGATGGGTGTGGATAAAATTGTGGTTCACATGAAATACGTAATTATAGACGAATTTTAAAAAATGAGGACCAAACAAAGACTTGGTCACTGTCTCCCTCATTTTCACCCACACTTTTAAATAAATAAATAAATAAATATATATATATATATATAT
>CAIGRB010170578.1:40304-79333 GCA_903798255.1 Fraxinus quadrangulata | reverse complement strand
TACCTTTATGACCTAAATTGGTTCCTTAATTTATGACAATTGTAAATCTTAATGAGTGTGTAACATTTTCTCTTCAAAAATTATGCATATAGATGTTAACAATCAATTTTCATTAGTATTTTCGTATCTTAATTGTTGGCAATCAATTTTCATTAGTACCTTCATATCTTGAGATGTTGAATCACTGCATTACGACATTCGAACTACAAAATAGTACCCCAACTTTAGACAACATGGATAACATTGGCAACAGTTTGCAATACACATAAAAACATTTATTCATCCACACACGATCCATGGGCCCTATATCTACATTCAACATCAATATAACAATTCAATGCCCAAGTGTCACACTGACAGAAATTGAAGCAACTAATGGAAGATTATACATTAATGTTTTGCAAAAATATTGTTCCATGCGAAGCCCCAATTGGAGATCTACCCTTCCATGTAGTCCCTATTGCATCTTGTAGATCCTCCTCCGCATAGATCTCATGCAGAGCTTCATTCACAACAAAGCATGTTGTTGCTCCTAACAAGAAGCAGGTGGCCAGCCTAAACGAAAATTCATACGCAAATTAGTATCTCAATAAAGCTTATGACTGACATTGAATATAGTTTCTACATATATCAAATCGTATGCATATCATCCACAAAAGGCACAAAATCACATTACACAATTCGAGTGGAAAATGGCCAAAATGTATTACAGAAATTAAAGCAAGTGCACTGTCAAATATGGATTCATTCATAGTATGTTAACACATGATCGACTCACTTATTTCTTTATTCTCTTCCTCCCCCTCTAGTATGGAGTCCTGGTAGATGCTACAGGCAGTTGAATGTGTGTCGATCGTCGCTTCTTTGTGCGAACGACATCATTTCCTTCTTCATGTATGGTGGGCGTAACCGGTAATTCAATCGCACCGCCTATGCAAAAGTACGATGAGCCAAAATTCATAGTTAACAATAGCTTCCAAGTTTACATTTATCGAATGTAGTCAGAATTTAGGCATATTATAACTTCTTTAATGGTCCATAACCCTTTTTACGTACTTAAGGTTGCTTCGTTGCGAAATGTGTGCCCACAATCGTGCATTTTTCGAAACAATGAATTCGAAATCCATCTCCTCAACAAGGTACAGTGAGAAAACAAAAAATTATCTGATCATGATATTTGGTACATGTTGATACCGAGGTACAACAACAAATTGAGAAACACAATTTAACGAAATAATACGAAAATCATATAACGAAATAAAACGAATATCATGCAATACGAAAATTATAAAACACGAAATATTACAAATCTATAAAAATAATTGAAAATTTGTAGTTCCCAATATTTCGTACATGTTAATGCGAAATGCACATATTACGTTCGGATGAACCAATGTTCGACATATGGAACTGTCATGTGTCGAGAAAAACAGACCTCAACTGTTAGGTCTTGACAGTTCATCTGTCGATATTTTTCCATCTGTCGAGAATTACTGCGATATTTCTCTACTGAAGTGAGCTGTCGGGAAATCTACTTTTGACCTCTAAGTAAATAGGTATTATTCAAGAGATAATTTCATTGCAAACAAACGTGATATTTTTCTCGTAAATATACTCGTTTTGTAAATACAAAAATTTTAATTCCTCCTAATACTTGTAATAATGCGAAGGCTAACTAATGTAATCAATTCAAAAACACTTCCAAATTTAAATAATCAACATAATTCGCAATAATCTAGTCCAATTTCTTGCAATGCAAGAATTTCAATTTGTACCTGACTATATGCACTTTACCTTGATTGTTTTTATGCCGCTCGTTTATGTTTCGATCATTAGGAGATAAAAATTAGAATTACAAAGGGGTAGTAGAATCATCTTTACTATGTATATTCCTAATAACCAGTTACAAAAGAACAACCAACAAGAGCATGAAAAATCTTAAGTATACCGTTTAGCCCCCTCCCACTCAACACTCAGTTTTCGTATGCTATAATTCTTTTCTTTTCCTTCAATTTATATAGCAAGTAAAGTATTTACAATCATCTGACCAAACTGACGAGTCCTCTCCACATAGTAGGAGCCAAATAGACAATGAAAATATCAAGACAATATTAAAAAGCAAATACAAGACAAGATAATCAATTAAACTTTTTCCACATTATAGCATTGACTCTATAAAAACAAGCAAATGTAAGGTACACTATTACTATAGCCGAGTGTAAAAGTACCTTTACTTCTTCTTAATTCAAAAATAATAAAGTAACACTCAATGTACCTACAAGTCAAAAGACATTTTCACTTAAAAGGCTGAACATAATCACCATTGAGAAGGTAAAAATACATGATCCTGTAATACATAATCACCACCTCTATTTTGAATTTTGATGAAGTTCTCAAACTAAATCTCACATATCACAAACATAATTCACAAAACAAATATCCAAAGCAAATTTACAAATCACATATTAACAAAAGCACAAATTCAAGAGAGCATCAAAATTGCCAACAGGTTACAGAAGTAGACGGATTCAACCATTCAAATATCACAAACTCACCAGTTCTAAGATTCATAAAATCATCTATTCACTGTTCACATGCTCAAATATAAATTACTGGAAATGAGTCACTGGACGGGAAGAAAATCACTAAATCAAAAATGTTAATGTACTAACCTTATCACTCCGTTTAGGGCTTGAATTGTTACTGGTGACGACGGTAGCAAGTAACAACGACGAGGAACGGGAGTAGGCTGATTTGTTTGCGATTTTTCCTTTTCAATCAAATAATCGCTAGCAAGAAGGAGTCAATGACATGGTTTTTGAACACAATCTTAATCAATGAAAAATAAAAAGTATTTGATCTCTAAATCGTGGCTAAGATCCAAATAAATTAAACAAGCATACGAAATATAGATATAACAAATATACGTAAAAATGGCCCTCTTTTGGTATGAAAGTGTTCGAGAGAGAGAGAGAGAGAGGTAGAAGAAGACGTGGAAGGGTTTATTCGCTTACCAGGAAGTTGACAGAGATCCAAAGAAACCGATGAGTCCTAGGGGTTTTTTTTGGAATGAAGATCTAAAGAAAATGAAATAGGCCAATGGATGGAAACGTGGTTTGGTTTTGGGTTTCACAATTTTTTTGTCCAAAATTTTCAAGTACAATTGTGAGGTGATTGGTTTTCAATTTTTTCCACTTTTTATACAACTTTTTTGAGTTGTTAACTCAAGAATGTGTTGGGTATTTAAATTTTCTAGAGGGGTAAAAATATCCAGAAATGACAATCTTGTAAAGGCTTTAAAAATGTGACATTTTTTAAAACGCAAAGCCAAAAAATGACATGTAGTGCAATATCCTCAATATACAACTATGGAAAATTAGTGAAGTGAGAAATTAGCAAATTGAGGCTGGTGTATTATTAATTTATTACATAGTTTTCTTAAAACGAATTCGCCATTTTATGGTGAGAAATCTTGCTGAAAAATAATTTAGCATTGGAAATACATAAGAAGACATACCAAGAAAATAATTGTATCTTCTTAATCCCAATTCAAATGATTGCTGAGTTTGATCATGTAATGCAAGATCACATTCATCGATTTCAAAATAAAGAGATTCATTATATTAGGCGAACCAAGGTGGGGCTTGGTGGGTCACATGTCTCACCAATTTTTCGATTTTTTTTTATAAAGAGGGTTTATTTTTTCATATTTAGATGTTTGCTTCTTGGTGTTTACTTTCTCTCTGAGACCACAAATTATGTAATAAGTTTCTAATGAACGACGCATATATCACTTTAATATCTTAGATTCTTAGTTCATCCATCATTTAATTTTCATTATTTATTTTCCTTTTGATTTTTATGAAAAATCTAATGATTAATTTCAAATTTTAACGAATTAAATGAGATGGTTTTATATATCAATCTTTCTGACTTGCTCTTACAGAATTAAGGTCGAAAAGATTAAAAAAAATCAGTCATTCACAATCGCTAATAAAAAATTCCTCGAAAAGTTAAGAATTAATTAGTAATTATTTTTTTAACAATTCCTCTTATTTTTAAGAAATTTTTATACGATATATAGTACCTTAAATTTAAAAATTATATGTGGAGAAATGGTATCATAATGAGAGTTTTTTTCCATTAATTATCTCTTTAACATTTCAGGGTGGAGTGTGTTGTTGGTACTGAATCATCTCAATTCAAAATTAAATTACATTTTCAACACGCTCCTAAAGTTCAAGTCTAATTTTCGTCATAATTTCAATCATGCATAATTTTTATTATGGGTGGCACCAAAATTTGATCTCAAGATCTCTATTTATTTTAATATTATATTGAACTATCTCATCTAAATACTTAAATTTTGAAAATAGATAAACTTATTTATTTATATTATATCTTTAAGAAGAGTTATTTTAGTAATGAATTAAGAAATTTTGATGGGACGATATATAAATTAAGCCCCTATTGGCCCCCATTAAATTTATAATACATTTTTTCTCTATTTTCTTTTTAACCACACATTTTTCAATAAAATAATATTACATATAAACCAAGATTGATTTGAGATCAGGCTATCATCAGTTGATAGTGAAGGCAAACGTCATTTAGAACTTGCTATGGTCATTACTAGTTTACGGTAATGCCCTTTGGATTAACAAATACTCCTACTATATTTATGAATTTGATGAATAAGGTCTTCCATTAATATTTAGATCAATTTGTCATTGTCTTCATCGATGACATTTTGGTGTATTCAAAATAAATATCAACATGAAGAACAATTCAAGATAGTGTTTGCCAAATTCAAAATGTGAATTTTGGCTTGATCGTATAGTTTTTCTTGGTCATGCAGTTTCGGTGAAAGGGATTGAAATGGATCCTACTAAAGTTGAGGTAGTAACCAAATAGTCTAGACCAACGAATGTAAGTGAAGTTCGTAGTTTTTTAGGACTAGCTAGTTATTACCGGAGATTCATCGAGGGATTCTCCAAAATAGTTAAGCCGATGACCCAACTAACAAGGAGGGGAGTAAAATTTCAATGGACAGAAATGTGCGACAAGAGCTTTCAAGAACTAAAACAAAAATTGGTTATAGCTCCAATTTTAGCTATCCTAGAGGGTTTAGATGGATTTGTTATATACAGTGATGCATCCAAATATGTGTACTAATGCAGTATGGATAGATGATCACATATGCCTCAAGATAGCTAAAACAATGTGAGCAAAACTACCCCACACATGATCTAGAGTTAGCAGTGGTAGTATATGCTCTAAATATATAGCATCACTACATATACGGGGGGAAGTGCGACAATTACACGGATCATAAGAGTTTGAAATACTTCTTCACTTAAAATTTTTTGAATATGAGGTAGAAAAGGTGTTTGGAGTTAGTTAAGGATTATGATTGTACTATCTATTACCATCTGAATAAGGCTAATGTAGTCGCAGATGCTTTTAGTAGGAAGACTACGGGACAACTAGTAGTTTTACCCACAACTCAAGTGCAGTTGGTAAAATAGTTCGAGAAATTGAAATTATAAGTGGTCATTCCACCAGCTTGGGTTATTGCAAAGATTGGAGCTTTAAAAATTCAATCTACTCTTAGGAATTGAATCAAGAATGCCTAAAACAATGACCCACTTTTTAGAAAAAATCAAGGCAGAAGTTGGTACAAATAAAAGAAAAAGTTTTACAATAGCAAATGACAATACTTTGATGTTTGAAAGGAGGCCTTGTGTACGAAAGGACGAAGGGAAAAAGAAAGCGATATTAGAAGAAGCTCATTCTACCCCATATGCTACAATCCCAATTATCACACCACATTCCTACAGTATACTAACTTAGTGTGGAAATACCGTCAGTGACTTGACCTAGACATCCAAATTCACCCACATCTTTTTTTTTTTAATGAAGGCATCTCTGAAAGTATATCCAAAATTAAAGATTATAAAATCATAACCCAACATATTTATCCTACGATTATAAAAGTATTTACATACTACTTCAAAATTCATACAGGATCCCAAAAATATAATGCAACTGGAGTCCACAAAATAACCCTACAGGTCGTCATCCATGTACATAAAATTTCGGAATCCAGTAAGAGCTCCACAGCCAGCCATATCTCCTAAGAAGTTCCATGTTCACCTACAATGCAAGAACTATATAAGCCAATGCTTAGTAAGCGAGAATCATGCAGGTCATGAGTATGAGTGATAATAGTATATGACACCATGCCATTTACTTTTAACAATATGCTAAAGACGTATCATATTCAAATAGTCATCAAAGTCGACTCGAAATAATCTCATTTGAAATCTTTCATTGGGCCCTTGACACACCTACTATGCACCGGATAGAGCTCTGTATAATATCAATATCAATAATCAAACGGCCAATCTGACATCTACACCAGTGAGTGGACCATCCTCTTATGATCACTAGAGGCCCATCCCCTAACTGCCTCTATGATTACCCAAGAAGTATCCCATCCAGCAACGCAAATAATCAGAGTATCACGAAAGCACAATCGAGTGGTCCGCCCTCCCGTGATTAGTAAAGGCCCATCCCCTATCCACCTTTGTAATCAACCAGGAAGTATTACCCGTGGTGCCAAAACATATCACATAAGCATGCCTCACATACCTCGGTGTCCTAATAGTGGTCAATAAAACATTTTATAAGAAAATCTCAATTTTACAATCAGGTTGTGCACGCTAGATTTTCGACCATGGGTGTATATCATGCATGCACATGAAAATGCTCGTGACTAATATACTCAATGATCATAACCGTTAAATGATACACAATAAGTTCCTTATCAAAGTTATGTAAATATTCCAACACTACCATACTATATTCTTGCATCGTAGTTGCAAATGGATTTTCACTTACATTTTTGTTCTTGTGTGTGTGAGCTTCTACAAGGTGTAAATCAATTCTCTTTCCCACTTAAAGTCAACAAATCACCTGTATTACCATTTAATATTAAACACAATCCTAAATTTGATAATCGTAATGCACACACAATCCCGTGCTACGTCCATTCATGCCAAAATACTTTAGATGATATTAACAATTCAAGTTATCGATTGCATTGCAAACTAGTCCCAAAAATACACTATTTATCGGGTCTAATTATGAACGTCAACGTCATTCAATCGTTGTTTAACCACCGAGCAATCCTTAAATGTATTTTTCATACCTAAGATACAACTAATGGACATGTAAAGGTTGAATCTAAGCTAAATACACAAATGGCCAAAATCTGTTTTCAGCTTTCCATTGCTGTCCAAGTATTTTTCCAATCCTTTTTCACCCCCTTAACATTATCCAAAACCTCCCAAATTTTTACCACATTTATATAACATGTAGGTAAGGGTAATTATGCCATAGATTAGTTACAAATGAAGGATTTACAGTTTTGAAATCATTCCTTTTTCAAATACCAAATCAAACATCTTTCTCCTCATGATTGTTTTGAGTTTCACTTGAACAAGACTTTCAAAAATTGGATTCCAACGTATTAAAGATCATTTCTATACTTCTAAGTCATGTAAAAAAAATATTTACATCAAAAAATATAAGTTATACCTAAGGGATTACTTAAAATAAAAGGTTAAACCCTTCAAATCTATCAATCCCCCATTCTGCCCAGGTTATGTTCCCTCAGATTCTCCTAATTAATTGCCCCTATCTTTGCCATCATAAAATGTGAAAACACCCCCAACATGATCTCAATCAAGTACAGAGATTCAAGAGGTTATAAAACTCTCAAAAACCATAAAGATATACCTCAAAATAGTGAACAACTTCAGCTGTCCAGAAATTCCAGCTTTCTGTTTTCTAACTCTCTTTGGCTATCTTGCTTTCTTTTTCACTTGGGTTCATTTGGGGATAACTTGATGGGATAAAATACCTTAAGTTTGGGTATTTATAGAGTCCTAAAGGGTTAGGGTCGTGAATCTTGCTTAGAGTCTAAGAAACTACCTCATGCAGCCAGGTTGACATGTGTTAAGCAAGATGTGGCTTCTTGCAGCAACATTTGACTTTTCCCTCATCATATTTGGATCCATATGTGACTTATAAGGTATATATCTATCCTATATGAAGTATCAAGGGGCTGGAAGACGTGTTGGAAGCATTAATGTTGAAGGAATTGGCTGGTAAAATGACAAGTCTCCCAACCATGAGGTGTCCAAGCATGAGGTGTTTTCTTGCAGCCATACTTGACTCTTTCTTTCCCTTATTTGGATCTTTATGTGATTAATAAGATATATGTCTATCCAATATAAGGTGACAAGGCTTTAGAAGAATGCTAGCAGCCTTAAGGTTGAAGGAATTTGAGGTTAACTTGACAACTCACCACATGCTAAGTAAGATGTGTCTTCTTCCAGTTACACTCTGACCTTCTACCAATCCTTGGACGGTTTGTATGAGATTTAAAGATAATATATAACATATTTGAAGTTTTAAAGAAGTGGTAGAGGTTGCTAATGCTTAAGGGTAAAGGAATCTACCATTACAAAGACAAATCAACAAGTAGGATGTGGTTAAGCATGAGGTCTCCCTTGTAGTAGAAATCTGATTTCACCTCTATCCTTGTAGGTACAAATCAAGTGTCCTTAGCTTATTTTAATGTCTTTACAATTCATCCTACCTGCCCTAAGATCCTAAAATCTTTTATAGCTTTAATTTCTTAACCGTTCATTTAATGACTTACCCGATTGACACCCGATTATCGGTCGATTTCAATAATTTGCACCTCAACATTTATAACATCGTAAAAAACACATATTATGGTGTAGTGATCATGTTCCTTCATGCTTCATGTCCTAAATAGGTCAATTACCCATCTAGGGTTTATGATGATCTCGATCAAGCGAACGGAAAGCTTAAAACTTTATCGATATTAATTCCGGATTTTGTAAAATTTTCGTTGCTTAGCAAACCAATCTCCAATACGTAACTTAACCTAATTTTTCTACCATAACTCAATGTAAAACTTATCGCTTAGGTCGAGTAGCCGAAGACTAAAAGTCTTAGCACCTCGACTATCAAATGCATCAGTTAAAAGAAAGCAATCAGGAAATTTAATGCAATTGACATTATCAAGCATGAAATGCATGAATCATATTGGCCAAATGTAATGTGAAATTTGGGATATTACACCAATGGTACAAAAATATATCATGATATTCACAATATATTTTGGTAGAAGAACATGAAAATGGGAATTGGTCTGTTTTTTGATAAATGTATGATATATCAGCAAGTTAAAGCAGAACAACAATTGCCATAAGACCATTAAATCCATTACAAAATTCAGAGTGAAAATGGGAAAATGGGAACAAATAGCCATGGATTTTTCGAAGTCAACGAAAGGACACGATGTCATCAGGGTAATTGTAGAGATGTTGACAAAATTAGCTCATTTCTTTCCAGTAAGAATGAACTACAGTATGGATTAGTTTGCTCAATTATATGTTAAGGAAATTGTTAGGCTGCATAGAGTTCCAGCATTTATCGTCTAAGATCGAAATCCCGGGTTACTTCTGAATTTTGGAGGAGCACGTAAGGAACTATGGGTACAAAGTTAAATTTCAGCACTGCCTATCATCCTCAATTTGATGGATAGTCTGAAAGGACTATTCAGATTTTAGAAAACATACTTCGAGCATGTGTTTTTGATTTAGGAGGTAGTTGGAAATCACACCTATCATTAGTGGAGTTTGCATGTAATAATAGCTTCATGCTACTATTGACACGGCTCCTTATGAAGCCCTCTATGGTATAAGACATAGATCCCTAGTTCATTAGGATGAAGTCAGAGAAAATCAAATTTTGGGTCTATAAATTATTCCAAGGATAGTGCAAGCAACTGATAAAATTAGAGACATAATAAAATCTGTTCAAGATAGACAGAAAAGCTATGCAGTTCAACGAAGGAAGTCGGTAGAATTTGAAGTCGGTGAGAAATTATGTCTAAACGTTGCACAAATAAAAGGGGTTCTTAGATTTGGAAAGAAGGGAAAGTTAAGACCTCGATTTATAGGTCATTTTGAAATTCTAGACAAAATTGGGAATATGGCGTACTGTCTAGCATTGCCACTTGGACTACCAGCAGTGCATAATGTATTCCACGTATTAATGCTTGAAAAGTATGTGCATGATCCCGAGCATGTAATAAGCTACAACTCATTGGAAGTACTGAAGGATTTGACGTACGAAGAGGTCCCTTTGGAGATTATTGAAAGGAAAGTACGTGCATTAAGAGATAAAGAAGTTACCTTGGTTAAGGTTCAATGGAAAAATAATGGAGTCGAAAAGGCTACTCGGGAGAAAGAAGAGGAAATAAAAGCCAAGTATCCAGAACATTTCGACAAAGCCCCGTTTGGCCCACATTAAAATTATAATTTATTTTTTTCTCTCTACTTGTCAATCACACATTTTTCAATAAAATAATATTACACTTAAACTCAAAATAGTTTCTTCATTTTTAACAACATATTCTTAAAAAAACACAATTTCAAAAAATATAATCTCAAATAATGAAAAATAATGGGTGCCAAACAGGGGCTAAATAAGATAATTTCGAGGACAAAACTATTTTAAGAGGAATGTGATGTAACACCCCGAATTTTTATTTATCATTTCACATGGGCCTAAATTTAATGTTGGTCATTTAGCAAGTGGAATAGTCCATGTCTAATATTGTCATCACACCAAAGTCCAAAAGTTAAAATGATTAGCTTAACCCACTTATTTGCAAAAATGATTTATTTTCTTATGTGTATTTTATAAAATTTATCATATATTTTATTTCGGTAGAATATTTAATTATCATAAAAGTTGATAGAATATATCAATATTATACTCATTTTATTACTTGTACTAAATAACATAAATTGGGTTCAAGGAGAAATAATTTTATACTAGCTATATCTGAGTTATTTTTACATAAAGAAAAGTCTTCTAAATCATATATTTTATTAATAAAAGAAAATTTCCTATATATAAAATTATAAAAGTAACCTCACTGCATGTACGGTTTTTCTTGGAATTTTAAAGTGTTATAAACAATTCATTAATTTTGATAATAAATTAATTAATCAGCCTTTTGAATTCCACATTCAACCGTCGACGTGATTGAATGAAATAAAGAATAAATTAGTTGACCTAATGGATGATCACCTATCATTTAATGATAAAGAAAAAGACCCTCATCCCTATCCTAGAGTCCGGCAATCTCACTGCCCATAACTGGAGTCACCATCCTCGAAGTCTTGGTTGACACTGGGAGTGGTCTCAACATACTCTATACCAACACCTTGAAATTGATGGAATCACGCTACATTTCTTACGACCTTACTCAAATGTGGTTTTACGACTAAATGGAGCTTTCACCAAGGCAAGAGGGCTGATTAAGCTCACTATTGAGGTTGGCAAAAGTCTTCGCCGAACTAAATTGAACACCAAGTTCGTGGTGTTTGATTCCACCTCGTTTGATGATGCTATCATGGGGCGACCCCTCTTGTTCAACCTTAAAGAAGTCGTGTCCACATACTATTACTCGCTTAAATTTCCCATGCATTATGGTATAGGAGAGATAAGGGGAAATAGAGAAGTTGCCGACAAGTGCCAAATGAAGATCTACCCAATTAGGAAGAATACACACACTCCCTTAGGCATGTATATGGCGTACTCGTCCATATTGGACCTCGGCTCCCTAGATCCACACTTGAAAATTAATTGTGGGAAACCTATAGAGAACTAGATAAAGTGCCAGTAAGTCAGGACGATCCACCAAGGAAAGTCAAAATAGGCCATGAACTCCGACCACCGATCAGGAGTCAGTTACTAAAGTTTCTCCTACAAAATCTTGTCATCTTCGCTTGGAGTCATGAGAATATGGAGGGAATTGACCCCACGGTTGCTTGCCATAGACTAAAGCAGCAATAACGTTGTCCTCTAAACCCATAAAGGTATGAAGCCCTAAACAAATAAGTGCAAAAGTTGCCCCATAATGGGTTTATTCACGAAGTTAGATACCCTAAGTGGATTGCTAATCCCGTACTCGTGCAGAAAAATAATGGAGATCGGATAGTATGTATAAACTTCACTTACCCCAAAAATCATACTTGAAAGATAGCTTCCCGTTGCCAAGGATAGATTCGATGGTCGACACCACGACTGGACATCAATTACTCAACTTTATGGATGCCTATTCGGGATATAACTAAATCCCATGTATGAGTTGGACCAAGAACATACCTCGTTTATCACTGACCGAGATCTCTACTTTAATAAAATGATGTCTTTTGGTCTCAAGAATGCTGAAGCTACGTATCAATGCCTTGTGAATTCCATGTTTGCCAAACAAATCGGCAATACCATGGAAGTATATATTGACAGCATATGAGTCAAAAGTAAGAATCCATAGACCACGGTGACACTTTGGTGAAATGTTCGAGATCTTGAGAAAATACAAGATGAAGCTAAATCCGCACAAATGTGCCTTTGATGTGGGCTCCAGAAAATTCTTAGGCTATTTGGTAAATCGTCAGATGATCGAATGAAATTTAGAAATTAAAGCATCGGTACGACCCAAAGAGGTTCAAAGCCTCACTGGGAAAATAGCTGCCCTTAGTCATTTGTGTCAAAATCAATGGATTGGTGCAAACCATTCTTCAATATACTGTGAAGAGGAAAGAGATTTAAATGGACTCATGAAAGCTAAATTGCCTTCGAAGGATTGAAAAAGCAGTTAGCTCAACCACAAGAACTGTCGAAGCCCAAAATGGGCAAAACTTTAGTGTTGTACCTTGTCGTATTTGAACATGCGATTAGTGTTGTCCTACCTAGGAAGGAATAAGGGATATGACATCCCATCTACTAAGTCAGCAAAGCTCTTTATAAAGCTGAGTTGAGCTACTCCCATTTAGAGAAATTGGCCTACGCTGCTATCATGGCAGTCGAAAATTAAGGTTATAGTTTCTAGAACATCCCATTGAGATTCTGACTAATTACCCTTTGAAGCAAACCTTGCAAAAACTTGACACCTTAGGTCGAATAGTCAAATGGGTTGTTGAGCTCAACCAGTTCGACATAAGATACAAGCCTCACACTTCTATAAAAGGTCAAGCTCTAGCTAACTTTGTGGCAAAGTTCAACATTGAGCCATGGTAAGACCTCCCACAAGACGTTTCTTGGGAGCTTTTCGTGGACGGTTCTTCCACTATAGCTTGGTCAGGAGTGGGAATGGTCTTGATCAGTCCTGATCGACACCTATTTTGCCACGTCTTCTCATTTGACTTCAAAGCCTCCAACGATGAAGCCGAATATGAAGTATTGCTAGTCGGAGTAAGGATGGCCAAAGGGTTAAAAATTCCCAGCTTAGTAGTTCACAGTGACTTACAACCAACAATCAATCAAGTCAATAAAACCTACCAAGCAACGAAAGAGAGGATGAACAACTATATCCAAGTTGTCAAGAAGGAATTCAAAATTTTTTTAACCATCCAATTCAAACAAATCCCCCGAACTCAGAATGGTAACGTTGATGCCTTAGCTCGATTGGCTACAAGCGAAGGAAAAGAAGAGTTTGACAGCATTTCTGTGGCAAAAATTTCATACACCGCTTATCAAAAGAGTAGAAGCAATATCCATGATGGTAGACCCCAAGCCTACCTGGTTGGAAGATCCTTAATCGACAATATCCTCTATAAGTGAGGATATTCGACCCCTTTGCTAAGATGTCTAAATGAGGAAGAGGCACTTTACGCCTTACCAGAGATGCACTAAAGGGTTTGTGAAAATCATTCCAGAGGACAACGACCCCCTAGTCCTAGGTCGGACACTCGCATACCACTACTCTGTATTCTTCTCATCTTCCTTAAAGGTGAACAAACAATTGAACTGCTCTACTGTGATGTCGAGATGGCCTAATTTTTTTCCATAAAATTAAAGTGGCAATGAATGTCCTCCACCCATTAGGGCATAACTGGGTGGGGGCTATTTCCTAGAATGCAAAGAATTTGAGAATGACCTTAGGAAAGGGAAGTCTAAGGCCAGCATTGAGAATGGTTGACTTAAGGGCTATACATCCAACCGAAGGGTCACCAGCTCAGTCGGATGGGTCGGGAAGTATCATTTCTACTGAGCTCGGTATACGATATTTACCTCACCGACTCGCTAACATATCTCCCGTTACTACCAACCTATAAGATTGGGCTCCCTACTCAGATGAATCTTCCTCCTTACTATGAGATCTTATCTCCTCCTCCCAACCCTCGATCCCATCAGGGTCTTGTTTCATTCTTATAGGCCGACCTGAGTTCCCAGGGTTAGCTATTAAGATAGGTATTGCATTAAGTACTTCTTAGCAGTCCAAACTAGAAGAAGGGGACGGAGTGGGGGTGGGAGGGGTTGATTCTTCTTGTTGGTTACCCTAAGAATGAATCCTCAATTCGTCTGGACTCATGTAAAAAATCAAAGTGATAAAAACTAGAGAGAAAAGGGTATTGTTTTGTTCCTGGGATGAAGACAACCTCACTCAGGAAAAACAAAAGCTTGGGAGAAAGATTTGACAGCTATAGTCTAAAACTTGAGAGCAAAAGGTATAAAAGTAAAAGTGAAAGGAGATATTTATAAGAGATGGGTAGACCAATGGGTGACCTTGCCAACGATCAGATCCAGGAAAAGAGGGAAAATGAAAGGCCCAAATTCAAGGAGTAAAACTATATAGTTTCGACACAAAACTTGTAAAAGAAGCCAGAGAGTTAATGGATAACTTTCCCATTGATCTAACGACACTTGTCAACAAAATTTATTGCTACAATGATGACAAATTTTGGGAAACATTTTAGCTGCATTAAAGGCCAGTCTACCACTCGGGTGAAGCACAGACCTTGGGGGGTAACTGTTGGAGTCCGAACTCCGACCTCGATTTTATTCCATTGATACAGAGCCAATTNACAAATCCCCCGAACTCAGAATGGTAACGTTGATGCCTTAGCTCGATTGGCTACAAGCGAAGGAAAAGAAGAGTTTGACAGCATTTCTGTGGCAAAAATTTCATACACCGCTTATCAAAAGAGTAGAAGCAATATCCATGATGGTAGACCCCAAGCCTACCTGGTTGGAAGATCCTTAATCGACAATATCCTCTATAAGTGAGGATATTCGACCCCTTTGCTAAGATGTCTAAATGAGGAAGAGGCACTTTACGCCTTACCAGAGATGCACTAAAGGGTTTGTGAAAATCATTCCAGAGGACAACGACCCCCTAGTCCTAGGTCGGACACTCGCATACCACTACTCTGTATTCTTCTCATCTTCCTTAAAGGTGAACAAACAATTGAACTGCTCTACTGTGATGTCGAGATGGCCTAATTTTTTTCCATAAAATTAAAGTGGCAATGAATGTCCTCCACCCATTAGGGCATAACTGGGTGGGGGCTATTTCCTAGAATGCAAAGAATTTGAGAATGACCTTAGGAAAGGGAAGTCTAAGGCCAGCATTGAGAATGGTTGACTTAAGGGCTATACATCCAACCGAAGGGTCACCAGCTCAGTCGGATGGGTCGGGAAGTATCATTTCTACTGAGCTCGGTATACGATATTTACCTCACCGACTCGCTAACATATCTCCCGTTACTACCAACCTATAAGATTGGGCTCCCTACTCAGATGAATCTTCCTCCTTACTATGAGATCTTATCTCCTCCTCCCAACCCTCGATCCCATCAGGGTCTTGTTTCATTCTTATAGGCCGACCTGAGTTCCCAGGGTTAGCTATTAAGATAGGTATTGCATTAAGTACTTCTTAGCAGTCCAAACTAGAAGAAGGGGACGGAGTGGGGGTGGGAGGGGTTGATTCTTCTTGTTGGTTACCCTAAGAATGAATCCTCAATTCGTCTGGACTCATGTAAAAAATCAAAGTGATAAAAACTAGAGAGAAAAGGGTATTGTTTTGTTCCTGGGATGAAGACAACCTCACTCAGGAAAAACAAAAGCTTGGGAGAAAGATTTGACAGCTATAGTCTAAAACTTGAGAGCAAAAGGTGTAAAAGTAAAAGTGAAAGGAGATATTTATAAGAGATGGGTAGACCAATGGGTGACCTTGCCAACGATCAGATCCAGGAAAAGAGGGAAAATGAAAGGCCCAAATTCAAGGAGTAAAACTATATAGTTTCGACACAAAACTTGTAAAAGAAGCCAGAGAGTTAATGGATAACTTTCCCATTGATCTAACGACACTTGTCAACAAAATTTATTGCTACAATGATGACAAATTTTGGGAAACATTTTAGCTGCATTAAAGGCCAGTCTACCACTCGGGTGAAGCACAGACCTTGGGGGGTAACTGTTGGAGTCCGAACTCCGACCTCGATTTTATTCCATTGATACAGAGCCAATTCCAATGGACTTATTGGAGGGTCCCATTGGCGTGCAAAGCACCAAGCTCACTCTCGAAAGTTTGGGTCGAACCCCTGGGTTAAGTTCAGTCTAATGACTGCTGTAATTCCAGAAAACATAATAATTACATATTCTTTACCATGCTACTACCACCTAGCTCACCAACCAATGAGGGACATCTGGCAATAATGATGTCGCACTTCCCATTTTCACCAATCAGCTGCAAAGGCTCTTTACCTGATGTCGACTCATCATTCTTTAACTAGGAAATAGGGCCAACATTATAATAACCTGATGGTAGCCGACCTTAATAACCAATCAAAAAAATATCATTGGCACACCTCCCAAGCTTGACATTGTAGATGTGATCGACAAGACTTAAGTCGGTCAATGAGGAGCTTATTCTCCCTATAAATAAGGGCAAAATGGTCCCTTCCAAAGGGAGATCTCGACCTACCTCACGACTTAGTAAAATACACTTTTATTTTCTACAAATCTCTTCGTAAAATGATTACGTGCTTAGCTTAAGAGGCAATTATCAATAAATACACATTTTTTCTCTTAAAGTTGGCCAAGAATTACGATTACGATTTTTTACGTCAACAAGCATAATTATTAGATCTGACTCGGGTATTGATCCAATTGAAGTACTTGATCTCGAGTTACTCATCAGACCAGTAGATCGTTGCTTGAAAATTATAAAATGTTTTTTGAAGTATAAAATTTTTTCTTTAAGATAAAATTAAAGTTTTTAAATTATTTGTCACTAATTATTTATATATTTTTAAATTATAAATTGTTTTAGATGTTCAATTAATCTTAAATAAAATTAATCTTTCAATACATAATAAGTATATACAATAAAGTAAAATGTTGTACTATATATATTTTTTCAAAATATTAAGTTAATTGTCTCAATAATCATTCAACTTATGTCAATGTCTTTGATTGCTTATTAAAGTTTCATGTGTCGAGTTTTGACCATTAAACTTATCAAAATGTTGAATGCTACTCACTGGCATGACATCTATTACACAACTCTAACAAAATTGGTGATATGGCAAACAAAATGCATATGTGTGGCACCTTGACGCTAGACACAAAATTGCCATGTAAGACAAGACGTATTTGATTGCTCAATATATTTTTTAAGATGTTCTTGATACCTCACTATATTTTAAGGTGGTCGAATTTTGACCACTAAACTTGTATAATTGACTCCAACCTTTTTTGGAAATTTAGGAATATTGTTCCAAGTATCATTTTCATACAACAAAATAATTTTGCAACATATTACAAGGGAATGTTTCAATATATTTTGTAATATACTTGAGTTTTGTTACGGTTCTTTTCATTTTTTATCAATAATCTACATTAACAATAATAAAATATTAACGATTCCGATTACTTATTTTAACAGAAATATGAATGACATTCATTTTTAAAAAATCCATAATTTACATTAATAGCAATTAAAGACACCTTTAAAAGTATAGTGAGCAATCGAAGATATCTTTTAAAGTACAGTGAGCAATCAAATATTTCTTTTCTTACGTAGTAATTTGGTGTCCAGCATCAGGGTACTACCTACGCATTTCGTTTGCCATATCACCAATTCTATTAGAGTTGTGTGATGTATGTTATGTCAGTGAGCAATGTTCAAAATTTTGATAAATTTAGCGGTCAAAACTCGATATCTAAAACTTTATTGAGCAATCGAAGAGACATGGACATAAGTTTAGTAACTGTTTGAACAATTAACTCAAATATATTTTGAGATAACTAAAAATGATTCTTGGATACATATAGATTATTGCACAAAAGTAAAAATACTATTCTATGTTCCAGTCGTAAGGAGACATTCATTTTCTTAGAGATTCAGAGTTCAATTCCTTGGCCCAAAAACTTTAAAGAGAAATTTGAAATTCGATCAACGGGGCCGACACTTTATAAAAACTGCTAGTTGACTCGATTTTGACTAGGTCACTTATTGAGATCAAATGGTTTGCCTGAGTCGCTGAGTTTTTGACTCGACCGATCGATCCTAGTCTAGTTTAATAACACTGGTGTATAATCTTTTAATAAAATTTCACCACTAGGTAAGTTTGTGGATGTGATAATCAAAAAATTAAGAGTGGTGATTCAAGTGATATTGGCATGAATATTTTGGGGACCCCAAGTGCAAATTTTCCTATTTAGTAAGATGACACTAATTTGGAAACGTTGTTCATTTTAATTGTTAGGACTTGCACGACTCTTTAAGGATTTGGATATAATTCAACCAAAAGGATCCATGTGCATCCATTTTGTAACATTTTCGTGCATGTGATCATCAAAAAATTAAGAATAGGGACCCAATCGATATAGGCATGAATGTTTGGGGACCCCATATGAAATTTTTGAAAACATTTGTCAATTTAAATTTTATGTGTTTATGTATTTAAACTCGTCCTTACAATTATATAATTGACTAATGGTAGGAAATTATTAAGTAAATATAGTATTTTATAATTTTAGATATTTGGTCCATATTATTTTAATTATTAAATGATTTTTAGAATGATTAAAAATTTAAAATAATATTAAAAATAAGAAAACGTTTTTTACACCTATGCTCGTAAAGCTCGAAACTTGACATCTACGCTTAGTAGCACTTTATGCTTTTCAGAACACTGATTAAATCATAAGAACATTCAATGAGATCATGTAAAGTATAGACAATTATTCCTAACGTTTATAGGATTTTACAATAATTGTTACCACGTGCTGTCTTTCCCATTTTTCTGCCAAATCACAATAGAAACAACTTGTCAATAATTGGCCATGTAATTGAAAATCATTAAAACTAGAACAAATATTCTAACCAAACAAGAATTAGGTGTCAAAATATGGAATTTAATATCAAAATATCAAAATATAGCGTTCAATGTTATCCTAACATCCATACAACTAGCCAAGCATCACAAAAATACAAAAATACGACTTGATCAATACAACATCACCCGGAATTTAAGTTTGGGAAGAAGATGGAGACCAATCTTAAATCTCTTCTATGGTTCTTGATCAATCTCCTTGAATATTTTCTTCTTCTTCAACCCAAGCAATAGATGTATGAAATTGATATGGATAGATTCCGTGTGAAAAAACCTTTTCAATGCTTGCAAGAAATATGTATTTTCTATGTACAAGCTACCCCTTTGAATGATGGATGAAAGTATGTATTTATAGCCTCGAAACTAGGTCAAATTTCATGCATTAATAGCTCTCCAAGAAGTTGTTGAATCATCTATCACACAGTCGACCTGACTCCAAATAAGAACATTGTGGATCTTGATCCACAAACTACTACAGTTAGGGCTGTTTGATTTGGCAAGAATTCCATAGAACTTGAAAATAAAATTCCATCTTTCACTATTTGCAATGTTTGATTGGCATAATTTTCTTGACAGTTCATTTTCCATTTTTTCCTTTACACAGTTCCTATTCCTTGCTTTTTTGAAAAATTAATTTTCACCAATTTGGTGGGATTTGGTTTTCCAGGTAATTTTTTTTTTTAAACAAATTATATCCCTAATTGTAATAAATTATATCCCTTTAATGGACAATTTTCATGTAAAATAAAGACAAACGAATACCAAAAGATCCAAAATTTCAATATTTTCCACATGAAAAATTATACTAATCAAACACAGTTAATTGACAATTCTCAGAAAAACAATTCTAGACAATTCAATTCCTTCAAATTCATTTTCTTTCCACCCAAATTTCACTATTGCAATCAAACAGACCCCTATAGTTTATTTGGAGGGGTAGAATGTACAACACTGGACAAAAGAAAAAATAGCTAAGTATTGTATAATATGTTGTCCAATATAATTCAATACTATTAATTAAACACGTCATTGGTTGTCTTGGTCATATAAAAGCCAATTTGTTAGTTGACGCTACAAGCAGAAAACCAAAAAGTCCAAAACCCCCAAAAACAAAGCATCGTTAAATAAGAATTCAACATTTTCCTAGAGATTTGGATAAAAGTATAAGAAGAGGTCAAAATGTTGGCATGAAATGATTGTACAAAATCATCCATGGACTCAAACTGGAAATTTTCAGTTAGGTATGTATATAATCACAATATGCCCCTTTCCTGCATCGCCCATTCCCATTGTATGGACATACTTTCTGCCTCCTGTTAAAAGGTCTAGGCCCCCCTCTGCCGAAAGACGACTGTCCGTTCCAAGGCCTTCCGCCACTAAAACCACCTGAGAATGGACCCCCATTGGGGTTTTGTTGGCCACCCCACATACCCTGGGCCCCAGCTGGCACACCCCAACCTGGATTTGAATTTCGTTGTGGTGGCCCTTGAAGAGGAGCTCCGACTCCAGGTGGTGGTGGCCCCTGAACAGGAGCTCCATTTCCTGGTGGTGGCGCCTGAACAGGAGCTCCAATTCCTGGTGGTGGCCCCTGAACAGGAGCTCCCATTCCCACTGGTGCTTTTATTCCTGCTGGTGGACCCCATCCAGGTACGGGCACTTGAAGTTGAGCTGCTGTTCCTGTATTGCCATTTGGAGCACCCCAACTCGGAGTTGCAACCCAACCAGGATGTACATTTCCAGACACGGGCCCTTGAACAGTAGCTCCAGAATTTCCAGCAGGAACCGCCCAATCAGAAGTTGCATTTCCAGTGGGCTGAATTTGAACAGGTACCCAATTCATGTTCATACTTCCTGGTGTTTGAGTTCCCCAGTCTGTATTAGGATTTGCTTGCATTGTACCCCAGACAGGGTTTGGATTTTCAGCCCAAGGGGCATTTGCCATCCCAGGGGACTGCAAGTTGGATTGAATGCCAGAAGTTGGAGGTCGCCAAAAATCAGGTTGAGGAATAACTGCGGAACCTGAATTTGAGGAATTTCCAGCAGAATTCTTAACAGTGGACATAATGCCACCCCAACCATGAGCTTGGTGTTGTACAGACTGTGGAATAAACGCATTGGGCTCCACCTTCTGACTAGGAGCACTATCCAAACCATGAGATTCAAGTTGATGGTCTCGATTATTAACAGATTGAACTGCCTGGACGGTCATATTTTGTGTGGTAGGCATATGCCCATGCATCTGTACTGCATGTGGTTCACTAGTCATAGTTGACTTGGGGGTTTGACTAAAATCTCCAGATATTAGGCCACCTTGTTCAGGTTTAGGTGCTGGGCTAGAAGCAGCCAAAGAGCTAAGTACTGAAGAAGCAGCAGAAGAATCAGTCCTGAGCTGTGACAATGCTGCAGCAGGTGACGTGAGCACTGCATTGAGAGTGGGATGTTGAGTTTCAACTGGGAGACAGCCCCCTTCTCCAGTCCGACCTCCATTACTTTGTTTCAAGGTAGGCAATGGAAGGTTTGATGAATCATTTCCAAAACTTCTATCAGTAGAGAGATTAGGGTTCTGCACAGGCTTTTGTTCAGCAATCAATCTCTTCATATCCTGGTGTAAGGAAGTTTCAAGAGTCTTAGCAGAATGATCAGATGAAATATGAGGATTATGCAGTTTATTGCCAACTTCTGGTAAGTCTTTCTGACACTTCCCTGCCAAAGCATCAGTCAGACGTATAGAGTCGTCTTGCTTTTCTGCAGTTCTCCAAATTCTTAGCTCTGCGGGGAAATACCCTGTATTGCTCCATTTACGCAACTGCACTATGGAAAATGGTCCTTGTACTTTTCCAGAAGGATCTTGATAAAGCCACACCTTTTCGGTTTCATTGATCTTGACAGCAGAAGTTTCTACTTTCCCAGCAGAGAGAGGTGTTGAGGAATTGAGCGATGAAACAGCAGAAACTAGGACATTTCGTTCAACAGATTCAGAATTTGTTGAACCAGAATTAGCATTTGAACTCGGCTTCTCCAAATAGTTAGATTGTTGGGCGCATGCGTCTTTTTCTGTTCCTTGATTCCATGAATTTTCGTTCACTGTCTCAATAATTTGTATAGCATCGGTTGAAATATTTTTACCAGACAGATTTCTGCTTAATTCCCAGGTCTTTGTAGAATTACTCCCACCACCACTCCAAGAATCTACTGCAGAATAATCACTTCCAGGAGAGATTGGTCCCCTCTCTCTCCTACTAAAATCAGAACCTCTGGAACCGATGTAAGCATCTGGAGCCCATGTAATGTTTATAATTAGAACTCCATAATCATTACTTTCACAAGATAGAAAAATTAGAAAGGTAGGGGAAAAAAAAAAAAAAAAAAAAATGTAACCTCTTGGACTTTCATCAGTTTCACTGCCATCATCATCAGACTCGTAGCTTGGATCCATTTTTGGATCTGCGTGTATTTTAGGAATTTCCTCTAGTCTACGTTGACGCTCATCAGGGGTCTTCAAAAGCTGTAATTTCTCCACACATTCTCTAAGCGTGAAAATCTGTCAAGGATAACTTAAATTTCTACAGATAAGAACAAAGTCAGAATGAACATAGAAGGTCAAGCCACATCAAATGATGATTGCGACCAAACCTATACATCATTATTCACAATAGTCAACGTTCTACGACATCAACTGTTACCCAAAGAACGATCTGCTTAGCTTCAATCTTCATATGCATAATGTGCTGATGTTCTTTAAATTTTGAAATCCTAACAAGAAGTTGAAAAAACAACTCTTATTTTACCCCAGATGAGAGAATTTTAGCGCTCCTATTGTGGTAAAACAAGACAAAATTGCAAAACTGCCAATTTACATCATTTCCACTTGAAAACGATTTCCATGCTTCACGTATAGAAGTGGCATTCAGCATCAGACATTCAAACAACATCAGGCGATGCCCAAGGTAACAAGCTTTGCAAACAATACGAAATTGTTTAAAAAATAAAAAACAAAGCCCTGAATAAATTGCAAGTCATATAGATGACATCATTTTGCATGGAAGTAATCAAACTGTAATGGGAAACTATGAAGCACACTTTTAGCAACGTTTCTTTAGATGGAATCTCTGATTAAGCCGTTCACTTCATTCTTGGAATTCAGTTATAGGCTTTACGGTTGTAAAGATTGATGTCAGAGGAATATTTGTATAGCCTATGTTTGGCCCCCATATTTTCAAAAACTCATGTTTTCAAAACTCACCACACATTCTCCCATAAAATAATTTTACACGTAAATCGAAAACTATTCCTTATTTTTTAACAGCACATTCTTCAAGAAATCATTATTCCAAAATATATTTCAGACAAAAATGGGGTTCAAACAGGAGCATATATACGAAATTTATGTTCTGGGGTGTATATGAAATCATGAAAGAACCTTGGTCACAAAATCAAATAGCACCACGTTGACATATCATATATACAAACAAAGGGGAGTAATTATCCATTGAACTGCTAGCAACAGATCCAAACTTCTGAAAGACCAAGCAAATGCATAATCTATTGTTCCAGAGAAATATAAAACTATAAACTTAAGTTAATAAAATTAAGGGAGAAAGGATATTCCTTCCTACGCCCTAAATCACTTGCTCTATCACGAAGATGTCCAAGCCGCAAAATCTCGGATTCCAGCCACTGCACAGCACAATAATGAAATAAGAAAACAGGAAATAAAAGAAGGCATATACATAAATAAATACTATTGTCACAGCTATATACTAAAATTATCAACTGAAAAGAAAATGTGCATCACATATCAAGAAAGGAGCACCAACCTCAAAAAAATGAATGCATAAACCCTCAAATTTCAGTTAGCATCCAAAATCCAAGAAATCATTCAGAAACTTCAATAGCAAAGAAAATCAGTACGTGCAAATGAGCCTATAGTATATAAATGTGGAACTATTTCTTTCCTTTCTCTTCCCTTCCCCAACATTTTTGTTCATACTTCCACTTTTCGTTTAATTATTCTCTTGTGGGATGTTACATGATAGGTCATTGCAGAATGCATGAAAAGGAAATACACAAACATCGCACTCTAAAAATAAGAAAACGGAAAAAAGGAGTTGGAGACACTGTTATCAAAAGTGGTGAAGGCAGATCCCTTGAGGCACCTGTGCAAGGCATTCTTTAGAAGCCCCAAAGCTTACACTTTGAGTGCCATAGTCGGGGATTTCGCTTTACCTTGTGCATACACGTCAGGCATAGCCTTAGGGTGGTTGAGGCATAAAAAAGAAACTTCACTTTTCTTTCTCTTTACATTTTTCTTGTCATCTTTCCGTATATTTCATTTGAGTTTCTAGGTCTTTTAAACCCAAAACAAACAAATTTCTTAAATAATTGGACACTTGTATCAATTGTTCCAAACTATATTTCACAGTACATTGGCCCTAAGATTACAGTTTCCAACCATGTTACTGTTAAAAAGCCGCATAACCACAGTAACCTGGGGCCTTGACCAGGCCGAGATGGTTAGGCTGGGTTAATAACTGTGGTTTGTGATCAGTATGACAGCATATAGAATTTGCATTATTTAAAAAAGTTGTTCGAGGCTTACACATTACTCTACCATCACATGAGGCTTTCATTGAGCGCCTCGAAAATTAATCCTTTGGTGCCATTTGTCAAAGCTTACACCTCAATTTATAGAGGCTTGAGCCTAAATGATGAAGCTTACACCTCAAGACTAACCCTTGCCTTCTCTAGACATTTTATTACTAGCCTCACTTTTTTGGGCTATTTTTGAGAACGTTTTACAGTTTTTTTGTGTTTTTTTTCTTTCTTTCTTTTTTTTTTTTTTTTGGCTTTAAACAGAAGGGGAAGCAGGAAGCCACAGTTTCTAGTGGAGAGTGATGACAGAGAATGAGAAGCAACTGATAATGATGAGGATTAGAGTAATCAAATATATTGATGATAACTATATCTATGGTGATATTATGGAAGACTTTAGGTTGTTTCTACCAGTACATTACAATTTTGTAATGTGGTGATTAATAATTTGAAAACTTACTATTTGCGACTTTATTAATCTATCTTATATTTCTTTGCAGGTTAAAATTTTAAATTTGTATCTATTTTGTTTTATATTTTCAAGATGGTTTACAGTTCATCATGAGAATAGTTTTGTACTTTTTACATTCTTTCGATTTATTTAATTGGTTTGTCTTGAGGCTTATGCCTAAAAAACCTCAAGGCCCACACCACCTCAAAGTGGTAAAGTGCCATGACACCCAATTTAGCCTTTTATAAATTTTGAGTTTGTCGTGCACTTTTTTTTTTCCCAACACGCGATGTACTTTCAAAGATCAGAGCTTTCACCTAAACAGGTACCACTTTATTTCCTAGATAAGCTCTCAAGGAGCTTATAAGCATCAAAAGTGCTAATGTGCTTATTTCTGCTAACGTTCTCTTTGTATGGAGGAAACAGAATTAAAAGTCTCACTTAAATCCATTGCGGCTTCAACGAAACAGTTCCCAAAGAACATATTTAAATCCTCTTTTGAACTTGTCTCAATAATTCAGTTCTAAAGGTTAATGGCATACGCACATATGCATTGGCAGCAAACCAATTAAGGGTCACCACTTAGAGTGGTACACGATCATTAACAATCCACGAAATTTTTTGCTTCCAAGTTATAAAATAGCATTGACAACATTTAGTCAGTAAACAAAAACACATTTAATTATCATCCACCAGTTAGTGGTTAACCAAATATCTTTCAACCAAAAATGAGGGGAAATAACATACATCATTCACTCGGGCTGCCTGTATTTCCATGGCCTTTTCAAGAATGTCACCCTACAATAATAAGCATCATTAATTATGATGTCAATAACAAGCAGCAAGTGAAAGATGGAGGTAAGCGTATAAATACCACAGTCAGCCTGCTGATAAGCCCACATTTGATACTCTGGCGAAGCCGCTTGCATTCTTCCTGAAAAATCAAAAGTGAAGGTATACAATTAAGTTTTTGTAACTATTTTATTTTCAGACATCACTGATATTATAATAAACACAATAAGGATAGACAATTTAGTTTGCAGCCAATTTCAGATTGAGGTGTCACTGCCATCATAAAAGAACTCTGAAATAGAAAATGTATAAACCAGGCATCAATATTGGAAACTTAGCATTACTCTTTATGGTGGATACCATTATTTCCTATAAAAAGCTGATTCACTTCTCCAACTGACCACTGGAAATCAAATGTGTCCAATCTTACCACCATTTGAATAGCATTTAAGTGAAATGCATATCAACCTCAAGTCTATAAGGAGATTCAATTATTTACATACTCTGACAAGGCTCCTGAAGCAAAATAAGCAGACAGCTGGACTACATCTTACAAGGGAATCCTAGCTTAGCTTGGTCAATTATTTCCTACTAATTAGTACTTGAAACGTTGCACGTGTACTGGGTTCAAAAACAAACCCACAAGGAAGTTCCTTTTGTTGAAACAAAAGGGTCCACAGAGTCACAGACTTTTTTTTGGTCAAGGGCGGGGAAGTGCGGGAGATGGTGGTTTCTTCGTTTTTAAGGATATTTTATGCTAGAAGGGGAATAAAAAAAAGTTTCCTCCAAAGTTAAATTCAATCACCTCAGTGAAATCTTGATTTGAGACAATATCAATTGATATGATCTCTGTCTTGTTTAGATTTAATATCTCCAGCATAATGTCGGATGTCCTTCTGCCAATTTTGTATGGTTCAGTAGCTTTACTTGTACCTGCTTAGAAAATGATTAGAAAGTGATTTCCAATGAAACATCAGACGAAATGGGGCACAGGGTCAACATTGCCAACCTTAAGTTCCCTGAAGAGATTAAAAAATACAAACCTAACTATCTTAAAGAGTTATTGTAAAAGGAAAGTTAGAAATGATTACCTACAACTTGCACTAGTCTATACATATCTTGCTTCTGAAAACAGCCAGAAATTCTTATCCTCACAAACATTCCAACAACTTTATCATGAAACGTATCAATATCTCCAAGTAGATCCTCCATCAACTTCCTCCGTAGGTAAACTAAGCTAATGTTATGCATGTCGATTGCTGCATATTCAGCAACATTAGATTGAGGAGCACAGTTGTAACCTTTTTTATGTGTTTTACGTTTCCTAACTTTGACCCCCTTGGTTAGGGTGTCAACATTCCCATCAACGTCCAACTGGTCACTTTCAGTGTCAACAACACTCCCTTGAATATCATCCATCGGAGAATCCTCGTTTATAAGAAAATGAGATTCAAGAAGTTTTAACATCTCGAAATGTCCAACGCGTGATTTTCCAAATAGATTTTCAAATCTGGTATCACATCTAATTTGACTTTTCCGATGAGGGTCACGAAGTTTGTTTCTTTTGATATATTCAAGCAAGAGAGCTTGTACAGCAAACTGAGATAGGACAGAAGTGTCACCATTTTTCATGTGTGAAACAAATTCAAGAAGCTCTTCAGATGCCCACTTGGTGTTGTCTGATACAGAATTGCATTCATTTCCAGCTGTTGCACCTGAACTTACTGATTCCTCTTTTTTGGATGGGGATTTTGATCGTTTCTTTAGCTTTCTTCTCTTAGATTTACGGATTTCGAATTTTTCAGTAGCATCAGAGCCAGATCCTCCTTCATCATTAGCGCCTATGTGTGCCTCAGATGACACTTGTTTGATGGTGCCAGCTGTTCCCTTCAATGGATTCTTAGCATCGGCAACTTCAACTGAAGATAGGCTAAGCTTAGACTTCAGTTCTATATAGTAATCCTTGAAGAGATACTCCCAGCTACTTCTGTCATCAAAATCTATTTGAGCCTGCATCGGTTGAGGATGAGAGCAGACAATCAGAATCCTACATACAATAAAAATTCTTTTTCTTTCTCTTCAGAGGTGGGACTGGGGGTGGGGAATTGTCGGTTGTGGATGGCTGGATGCAGTTTATATATACCAACAATAAATTGAAAAGTTAATATTTTCACGAAATAATTTCTTGAAGCATACGGAAAAAGTAAAAATAGAAAACGAAGTGAGAAGCTTAACAATACCAAGAGAAATTAATATATAATCATAATCAAGACAAGACAAGACAATACCTCGCCATGTGAAATTGGAAATAAATATTTAGAGGCAAATGGATGAGGCTATTGGATATTTGGATGTCATGTTAAAGTAAAATGCCTACTTTCTCCCGACTAAATGTTTCATTGGGATGTTCTTAAATACAAACATTATAGAACTAAATGTCACAGATTCTTATATCTGGGTTCATATAAACTATAAATGTGAAATTTCAAAATTACACGAGTTATACCGAACGGATGAAGACGTGTCCTCAGAGGAGAAATTATAACGACGCTGAAAGCACTTCACTAACAGACATGGAAAAGTTTCCTCACAATCCTATAATGCAAAATTACAGTCAATAAATGACAACCAAATATTTTGAACCACAGACATATATGTCAGAAACAAATCCAAAGGGTAGAGAGTTCACTTTCTAACCCCAGCAGGCAAACTTTGATGGAAGCAAACAGTAGGTTTGCGCGTCGGATAAAGAGGAAGGGGTGGGGTGGGGGCGGGGGGAATAACTGATGGACCGAATGATAGCAGACAAAGGCAAAGAATTTTTTTCCCAAACTCATAGATATGACATTTTCCTATCAAAAGCAGTGGCCCCTAGGCAGGACCTCTTAGTTCTCTCAGGTGAACAAATTTTACATTAATCAGAAGTATTTGTGTTAACAAACAACAAATGGCTTGAACTCCTAGGTTTTTTTTTTTTAAAGTAATCAGAGCTCCTAGGTTTTGTAGCTTCTAAATTTAAAAATTTACAACATAACAATCTGCAGCAAGGTACTGAACGCGTAAGGCAAAATTTCTTTTCTTGTTCTTGTTCTTGTTCATGTTTGTGTCGACTTTCTATTATATGTTCTATCTCTGCACAATATCTATTTAAAGGCAAGAGCTGAAGGCGCTAAAACTAAAAAGAAGATAAAAACTCAAAGACATCCCGACTTGGGGATTGATTGTGATGTAGAACGTAATAGATATATAAATTGAGGAAATGAAGAAGAAAGAGGGAGGAGGAAAATCTGTAATTAATTCAATAATAATCAAGTTGTAACAAAAATGAAACCCCCATCCCTTTATTATATAAAAAGGATCAAAAAATCTAAGGGACTTTCTAAAAGATAACAACTAATAAATAACAAACTCGCAATTGATAAACAAAAATCCTAAATGATAAAACTATTGAAATCTATATTAACTCAAGTTCTATTCTTTAGCCTTTCACCTGGAGTAGACTTCTAGTTATTTCTCATCATTTCTCATGGGGTGGATAGAACTTGACACCAGCAAATTAAGCCTCAAGTAGGAGTCTAGCAAGTTTGAATCGAGATCTCAGAACTCTTCTTCTTTGATCCATGTATCCTCTGTAGACAGTAGATCTTGCCATCCAACCAAAAATCTATGATGGTCAACATCCTTAGAAGCAACAATGTGATCATCAATAACCTCAAAGATGACACCTTCTGATGTCGGAGTCGGTGTACGAGCATATGGCACTGGAAGATATGTTTTACTTGCAGAAATAGATGAAGGCAATACTGAAGGCTCAAGAGTGCCTCGATAGGAATATGGATGTGTGTTATATTGAAAACATGATTAATATTTAAATACGGTTGCAAATCTAGGCGATATGCATCAATTCCGAGTTTTTGTACAATACAAGGGGCCCATGGAGCGAGCATCAGTTTCATAACGACATGTTTAGGATAACGCTATGAAACAATACTAACATTCACATAATCACCAACTTTAAATTCTCCAAGCCTACGATGTGAATTACTAACAAGTTTGTAGCTTGCCTTAGAAATTTTTCTTATTATTTCATTGTGTAACTCTCAGATATGATCAGCAAAGGCTTGTACTCATGATGCAGCAGGAATAAAATCAGTAGGCAAAGGCATGAGGGCAATTGGTTGGCAAGGAAAGAGACCATTGGCAATCTCAAAAGGGCTCTTACATGTTCACGTATTGACAAAATTGTTATATGCAAACTCAGCTAAAGGTAAGACAAAATCCTAAATATCCGGTTTTCTCGATTAAACATCTAAGTAAATCACCTAAACTACGGTTAACAACCTACATCTGACTGTTTGTTTAAGGATGAAAAGTAAATGAATATTTGAGTGTGGTGCCAAACTTGACATCCTTATCAGAAATAACGATGGAAGGAAACCAATGTAGGCAGACAATTTTCGAATAAATAATTTAGTGACATACGATGCATCAATAGATTTTGAACAAGGGATAAAGTGTGCCTTTACTACTATAATCGAATCATAACTCTTGACAGTTCTTGGTAAATATAAAACAATGTCCTGCTATAGGCAACTAAGTGTAGGGTGTATAAACAAGTGTTCTATTTTGTGCTCTCCATAGCTGACATGTGCGACATTGTAAGATTGTATGCGACATCCTTTTTGAGGGAGGGCCAATAAAACCTATCCTCTAATGGGGCAACAATTTTATCCCTACCAAAATGTCAACCACAACACCTCCGTATATATACCAAAATAGAAATTCTCCAACACAAGTGTGAATACATAGTTTGATACCTCTAAAAAGATATCCATCTCGAATAAGAAAAATAATATGAACGAGGGTAGTGTCTACGAGGTCATTATGGATCATGCTAAAATTGGGACAGACAAGCAACTTCAAAAACCTTAGAGTGAAAGGTGTCACAACCCTGGCACCTCGGTCATTTTTTTCTTCACTTCTAAGAAAAATTTACGAGCTGAAAGAGTCCAATGAAACTCCATTCACCCTTTTTCATGGACTCAATGATTGAGGTTATAATGGTGCAAAAAACCCTTAATGAAACTCCTATAAAAGGAAGCTAGACCATGAAAGCTACCAGCTTCAATTAAAGTCTTTAAGTCCAGGTCACTGATGAATAGCTGAAACTTTTGCAAGATCCGCTCAAATACCGTTGACAAACATGATGAATCCTAAGAAAAGGACTTGAAATTGCAAGAAATAGCATCTTTTAAGATTCACGTAAAGTTTCTCCTCTCAAAGGGAATGAAATACTTGTCTAAACTATCCAGATGTGCTTCTTTAGATAGACTATATTTGAGGATATCATCAAATAGACAACAAGAACTTCCCCCATATAAGGTCACAAGGCATGAGTCATGACTCGCATAAAAGTAGTCAAAGCATTAGACATCCCAAAAGGCATTACTAATCACTAATACAAATCATCCTGAGTCTTAAGTATAGTTTTCCACTCATCACTCTGGTAGATTCGAATTTGATGACACTTATTGTGCTAGTCTATCTTAGGAAACCAAATAGAATAGGCAAGCTCATCTAACATAACCTCAAGATGAGGATTGGGAAAACTATACTTGACTATGATTTTGTTAACAGCTTGACTATCTAAATTCATTCTCCAAGATCCATCTTTCTTAAGATTGGGTAAAACATGAACAGCACAAGGGCTAGGACTATTACGAACGAATCCTTAGGCTAAGAGGTCATGATTTGCCTATACAACTCAAAGAGGTCATTCTATAATGTGGAAAATTAGGCAACTACGAACTTCGAACTAAGTTAATGGCACGTTGAATATCTCTCATGAATTCTACAATCAATGGTACGTTGAATCTCTCATGGATTTTACAAGGGAAACACCACCAAATTCCTTTAAGATGGTCAGATGAAAACTTGTAGCTCCAAAGGGATGGCAAACTAGTCATAGCAATGAGAACATTTCTCATTGGTCTTTCGCATGGAGTAGACTTTTACTTGTTTCCTATCAAAATGTCCTCGTCGTGGATCTTGTTTCAGTCCGCCACAAATCCATTAATACGCAATCAAATGTGAACCATTGGAGGAAATGAATTTACCTAAGATAGAACTGAACAATCAAATAGATTAATGATCCGCATCGTCCATGATGTAGCTCATTGAAAGCAATTCGAAAGGGAAAATATTCGAAAGAACTAACTAAAAAAACTAATCTATGATAGCCATGAAATAATATAAAACATTAAATCGAGAGAACAAATATCATTGCTAACACAACCAAAATTAAGGTATGATACATCAGAAAACCTCAAACCACCACCAAAGAGATAGAGAGGGATGATAGAAGTACATACATCCTTGTTTTCCTTCTCATTGTTCTCAATTAACAAGACAATTCTCATGCAGGTCTCACAAAACCCTTTGTTTCCACGAACGCATAAGATAACAGCATCTTTGATACAACCTTTGCACAAGGAAAATGCACATGTATAACACTTATAGTGAGCATTTTTCTCACAAATGCTGCACAAATGCCAACCTGAAGTACAAGAAAAGATAGGATGATGTGTATCAGTCAAAAGCAAACCATACATGCTTATAAGTAACAGGTAAAAGCACAACAACAATCAAAACTTAAAAAAGTGCCATGGATATAACATGTTTAAACAATTTCCTCTACTCAAAAGATCCTGAATCACACATGTAGTAGTCAAAAACCTATTTGTTAGTATTGAGTACGATATCAATCTAATACAATAACTAATCAAAAACATGTCTAGAACTAATGGAATAGTAGCTCAAACAAATATTATGACAAAGCAAACATTGAAGAAAGTCAATATTAGCGCATTATATAGTTTGCATATCTGACTTCTGAACGGTGGGAATGCTAACTCATAGATCAAATTGAAAAGAGGCAACAAAAATAACACTGCTACATAGCCGATGGGAATTCAAATTACCTATCATGTGAATTGGATATCAAAAGAAGCCAATTAAATAAACTTATCAAATATAACATTCACTATTTATCTTCAATTATGCACGTGAACACATGCGGAAATAAAGAGGACACTTACCACAATTCCAGATCCCCTTGGCTTTGAAAAATGCCTCATCTCTATTAACACAAGATGGATGATATGCTTTTGGGCAACCTCTGTAAATTCATAGGGAAAATTTGTTGATAAGCCCCATAAAACACAAAACCAACAATTTTTTTTGAGAAACACGTGAACACATTTTTTCTGGTACATTCTTAATATTATACGTCACTATACAAGAAACTCACCTGCGGTCACACATGACGAGGTCCCCACCATCGAAACAAATAAAACAAACATCGTCTCCCACGAGCTTCCTCCGTGAAGCTTTTGCTGCAGTCTTAAAACTTGATAGAGTCTTTGATTTCTTTCCTTTCTTCTGCTTCCCTCCAGAAACTTTCCCAGAGTTGGCCACATTAATTTCAGTCTCCATTTCAGCATCTAGAGTCACGTTCTCCTCCACGGCAATCATTGCCTCATCTTCTTCGACTTTTGCAGCAGCCAGTGAATCACCCAACTCCTCACCAAACTCACCAACATCATCATTTGTTTTCTCAATCTCCATCTCTGTTTCAGCATCTGCTTCCATTTTTGTATCTGCTGCTGGAGTCTTATCTTCTGCCACTGCTTCCTTTGCAGTTTCAGCAAAGATCAAAGGCTCAGCTGATTCTGAATCGTTTGACACATCCACGTTCATATCCTTCTCCTGCACCACTTGGGTTTCTGCCAGCAAGCTATCCTCAGCAACCACCCCTTTATCTTCAGCACACTCATCTTTTACAGCCTCTAATGACTCGGTTCCAACAACTCCCATACTACCATCTAATCCATGAACCTGCTCTCCTGCACTGGCACTAGCCACATCAGAATTTGCCTCATTCGCAGTCTCAAACTCCACTTTGGCTTTCGAGATTGAAATATCCTCTATAGTTACTTCGTCAGAAACCCAAATTTCTGAATCATTTAATTCAACAGCAACCTTCTCCTTAAAGTCTGTAGCACCCTCTATCAATACCTTTGTATTGCTTTCCACCATTTGAAATTCCATTCGCCCTACCTCTGCTACTTCCTCGTTTTCAACATTCACTTGCTCACCTATCTGTACCTCAATCTCTGTCTCAGTATTAGCATCTGATGCCTCTGATTTCTCTTCCACAACCACCATCTCCACTTTTGTCTCAGCCACTGGCACCAATTCTTCCCCACCTTTTTTACCTTGTTCTACATCCCCGACACCAGAAACAGCCATTTCACCACCACATGATGCCTCCGATTCCTCTCTCATAACCAACATCTCCACTTGTGGGTCAGCCACTGGCACCAATGCTTCCCCTCCTTTCTTACCTAGTTCTAAATCCCCAACATCAACAGCCATCTCACCACCACGCGATGCCTCCGATTCCTCTCTCACAACCACCATCTCCACTTTTGTGTCAACCACTGGCAGCAATTCTTCCCTACTTTTTTTACATTCTAAGTCCCCAACATCAGAAACAGCCATTTCACCACCATGTGATGCCTCCAATTCCTCTCTCACAACCACCTCCACTTTAGTGTCGGCCACTGGCACCAATTCTTCCCCACCTTTTTTACCGAGTTCTAAATCCCCAATATCAGAAACAGCCATTTCACCACCACCTTCCACTGCTTCCACTTCACCTTCCACCATCCGAATTCCCTCCAACGCCTCCTGGCCTGCCTGTCCGCAATCAATTACATTAAAAACAGTTTCCTCGCCACCTTTTACATTTAACTCCATCGCCATCGCCACCTCCACATCCAATCCCGTCTTCACCGCTTCATCTTTGTCCACACAACCACATTCTTCTCCACCTTCCTCTTCCGTCGGCTTGTCCTCTGTCACAACCACTTCATCTTTCACACCCCAACCCCTTAAATTCGAATCGTCCAATTCAGGAAAAACGCCACATTGCTCCTCGCTTTTAGTCACTTCCTTCCCCAATTCTTCCTCTTCCATTACCCATTTTTCCTCCAAAAACGGCCTATTCACATTTGATAAACTCACTTCATCATCATCCATGGGAACCCAAATTTTTTTTCAAACCCTAGCCCTTGAATTTGAGTACGCAGCCCACTATAGGTGCATAGTGCTATACATATGTGCATACGTGCTGCAAGAATGCTCAATGTTGATGAATTCTTTTGTCGCTTGCGTTTTGGGGGTTATTTTCCTGAGGAGCCAGCCAACACACGAAATTTATTCCTGCTTTGAACCTCGTAAAGAGACTTTTCTTTTCATTTTGTGGACCATGGGGCGGAGAGTTTTAAAAAGGAAAAAATACGTGCTATTATTTTTAAGATTATAATTTTTGAAGTAGATGAAATTTTAACGAGGACTAAACAAGGGCTAAGCTCATGATCGGTGGCCTTAAAATTTAAAAAAATATAATTTTTAATAGTATTTTTTGAAGAATGTGTGATCGAAAATTAAAGAAAAATTTTGGATTTAAGTATAAAATATTTTATTGTGTAAATATATAATTAAAAATAAGTATAAGAAATAAATTAAATTAAAGTATAGGCCAATGGGGCTAAGATGCAATTTCAAAATTAAAGCCCTGTTTGGTATACATTAAAATTTTCATTCTCATTTTTCTACTCATTTTCAACAATACATTTTTCAATAAAATAATATTTTTCATCACATTAATAAGTTTTCCTTCTTTTTCAACCATATATTCTCCATCAATTTACTATTTCAAAATACATTCTTCCAAAATAATGTGGCTCAAATATCCTAAGAAACTTATTTTGAAGTTTCAAAAATAGGTCATAAATAAATATTTATTATATTATAAAATTAGAGATATTTAAAAGATTCTCCCATAAATTAAGGAATTGATTACACATCTATAATATATTAAATATTACATCAAATGAAAATATTGTTCGGACAATTCCAGTCCTTCTAATTCAAAATTATTTCAATAATACTTTAATTTTCGTTTTTCAATATACATTTAATTTATTTAAACATTTAAAAAATATTATCATGAATTATTTTGCTAACTATTTAGTCACCATCAATGTACATTTGATATATTCAACCATCAATGAACATTTGATATATTCATTTTCACTTGTGTGCTTTTACCACATAAAACATAATTACAAACTATAATAAATACTACAAAATTATTGTTCATGTATGAATTTTCCGTTATTAATTCTCATTTAATTAATATTTATTTTATATTTTTTTTGCTGTTATTAATTCTAATTATAAGCTAATTTGTATTTTACGTCAAATAATGCATTTCATTAATGCTAATTAGCATCAATTTCACTTAATTGAAAATTAAATTATATTCATTTTGTATAAATGATTTAACATTCATTTTCACGTCTACATTTTCTCGTATTAATTCCAAATTAATTAACATTCACGTTAGTTCATATATCGTATTTGCTTTAGCCATTTGAACAATATTTCATGAATTATTTTGCCAACTATTTAGTTATCATCAATGTACATTAGATATATTCATTTTACTTGTGTGCTTTCACCAAATGAAACTCAATTACAAACTGTAATAAATAGTACATAATTTTTGTTCATGCATATATTATCTATTATTAATACTCAATTAATTAACATTCATATTCATTTAATTAATATTCATCTTCAAATATTACTTTTATAGTACTTAAAAACTATTTAAGTATAACATGCAACGCACGCTCAATTCATTTCAACAATCATATGGGTCACAACATATTAATATTTTATTAATTACTAGTTTTGGCCCATGCAATGCATGGGTTGTCTTATTTTTGAGGTTATGTTAGCGTATATATAATAAATGAAATTAGGAAAATGAACTTTATTTAACAAAGTAAATTTACATATGATATATTGTTTGATAATTTTTTGACGATTCATACTNAATAAAAAATCTTAAGTGAAAAAAAAAACTTAAAATTCTTTAAAAAGCAAAAAATTCAAACAAAAATAAGAAAATAACTTAAATCAGCGATACGTAGGGGAAAATGATTGAATAAAAACTTAAAACTCAAAATCAAATGGATACATGAGTATCTGTTCCGATTGAAGAAAGAATAAATAGAGCTAGCACTGTTGTGATGTCCTTACAATTTGGTTGTTATAACTTAAAAAATAGGCACGCCAATAATTTAACAGACAACTAAACAAATCAATGATTGAAGCAGATTAGCTACATGAGTTACCATTACTCAACTTGGACAGAAATGAATAAAATAAATGTGCCCCGGCCTTAGCTATTAAAATTTCACAAATTAATTAAGTTATTTTGCCTATATGAAAGATTTATTTTCAGGCTTTTTCCAGTAAGTTCAACTAAACTTCTGGAATCATGAAGAAATACTAAGTGCACAAAAATTTAAAAGTGTCTATGCGTATATTTTTTGTTGAATATACTTTACCTTCAAACTCAACTGGGAGATTGTCTACATTAATTAGGATCTCATGAGTTCCACATAGTCTTTCTTGTTTAGGTAGAAAATTTTCACTTTTTGGAATGTTTTGCATCCAGAAAGTATTTTACAACTTGCAATAATTGAACATTTATAAATTAGCATGAAGGGAATCAATTTTTTACCTAATATAACATGAACAAATTGTAGCATAAAATTGTAAAACTTTTTAATTCAGATCTACACACATAGACTTAAATAAATTTCAGCATGGTTCTAAATTATAATCCAACACCATCCCTTCCTCATGAAGAAAATTGGCATTAAAATGGTGATTCTAACCATTCTGAAAGAATGCTTCAGTTATCCTACATGATCCAATAAAAAAGGAACACATAATGCAAAGTGTACTCCCTCATTTGCTATAGATTGGGAAAACAAAATGCTTCAAATATACAAGGGGGATTGTACAAAAACACTATATCTAGTCTTTCAAGGTAATGATTTTATAATATATACATTGATAGTGTCTCCAACAAATATGATGGCTACATTAGTGCTTAAAGACCATCCCTTGAAATCTATTAACCATGCCATCTTTTTTTAACCTTTTGGAAGATTGAGTATGGCATTTTCTATGAGATAAACAAAATGTTTCATCTGGTTATCTAGTGATATCGTATTTTACAAAGATATAACAGATTTCATAATTATTTCATCATCTAAAAATAGAGAGATGAGATCTTCATTTAGATAACTGCATTCCTGGTCCTAGTATAAAAAAGGTTCTGCCAAGACAATCTTGAAAGTTAATTATGTATACCTTTCCCGTCTCACATTCAATTGCAACTCCAGGCTAGCAAGTTAAAAGCATTTAGATGATCAATATGACTTTAAGCCATCATAAATATCGGATTCAGATGCTGAGTTAACAAGTTCTCAAAACGAGTATCCAATCCGGGTAAAGAAATCCAACTCAATGACAGCGTGAAAAACAATTAGGGGAAATGTCATAAATTATATACTATAAACAAGAAGAACTAACAATTTGCAAATGTAAATAATTTTGCACACGATCTATTATAATACTAATGTCGTAGGTAGAACACAGTGGCTAAATTGATATATTATATCCTCCCAGATTATCAACAAAATCCACAATTTTATGCTGCATAAGTTTTTAACAGCCTAATCATAGAATTGAGTTTTTCACACTTATTCAAGGTTTCAATGTTATTTTTTTTGGAGTGGAGAGAAATAACCATAAAATAATCATAGAATTACAGAACATGCGTATTCTATAAAGCATTTTGCTGTCTAGATGGCTTTTACATGTTCTAAAAATATTATCTACCCGGGATTGATATGGTTTAAAGTTTTAAAATACGGCTTCATTTGCGTGACAGTGTATTTGAA